>LNAC01000967.1:418685-474949 GCA_002007465.1 Ailurus styani
AAAAAAAAAAAAAAAAAAAAAAAGATCAAAGCTGGTCACTAGCATCTCCTCAAACCTTTGAGCCCCCACCACCCACACCTACCCCCAGCAACAATAGGGAAATTCTCTCCAAACTTCCTTCTGAAAGTGGCCCTAATTCAGGATCAGGCCCAGCCAAATTGGCTGACCAAACAACTTACTCTACATTCAGATAAGGGAGTCAACAAAGAGATGCTTACAAGACTCAATATTCCTATCATTCATCCTACTAAGCTTGTTCAGCAAGGTGTGTGTACATTCTCTACCAGTGTCTACCAGACACTTCTTCCCAGCTCTTTAGTTTGATCGTTATTCCACGTCACTCTACCAGGTAGATAGAAGCTACATTTATCATTTAGCCCATAAGCTGGATAGTAAGGGATCACAATTAAACCTAATCCAATCCAAGCTAATGGAAGAATGGACCCCATCCAGGGAAGCTGAACACGTAAGAGTGGCAAAATTGTGTCACTTCATAATATAGAAGCTATACATGAATTTGGATTATTTCCCACTGGGGAGAATGTGAGAATGTTTTGCAATGGCATAGAAGACAGTTTGATTATGGTTAAGTAGGGGTATTTTTTCAGTCAAATGTGTGAGAAGGAAGGGCACATATACACTGGGCAACCAAGAGCTTTCTTCAGAGATTTAATGCTCAAAATAAAACAAAAAGCTTGCTGAAAGTAATTATTATAATTGATCCCTAATTATCTCAAGGGCAGATATGTTCAGGGCCTAATACTTCCATAGTAACTGAAAAGAACTCACAATCTGCCTGTAGAGATCGAGGAAACAGTCACCCCTGATTGCAGTCATGTCCTCTGGAAGATCAAACATTTGGCCTTCTCAGTGATGGATGGCTTCGGCTTGCTGGGAAATCATCTTCTATATTAACAGATAAGCCAGCTCTGACTTCCAATATTACACAGGGTTGAGGAAGAGACCCCAAATGAGCTTACTGCCAGTGCAAAGGGAATAATTACCCCCTTCACATGGAGCACTATTTCTACACAATTTCTTGCTCCTCTGGCCAAACATTATTCACATGGAGAAGTGCAGGAAGATTAGAAGTTCATTAGAAGTTCTTGTCTTGAGTAATACTTATGAAAAAGCCTCAAACTCTGCTTATTAACTATGATCCTTAACACAGGGTCTTCAGATGCCTCATTCATTTCTTTTCTGGATCCATCCTTACAACACAGATTCTGTGTCTGCTTTATAACTTTCAGGAGCAGCCCTCCCATCATCTGTGAGACAGAAAGGATGTATTTGCATATGGAAATTAGAGTAATCACAAAGACATGCTGTCACAAAGTCACAAAATTAGAAAAATATCTTTACAAAGGAGTAAATTTGACTGAAATCTTCCCAAAGCATTTCTGCTTTTCCAGAATGGAACTGGGTGGGAAAAACACAAGCTTTGGAGGCAAATGGTCCTGTGATGGACTCTAAACTCTGCCACTTACTATGTTAAGTGGCAGTAATACAAGTAATTCAAGTAATTCAAGATCTTGGGGGGCGTAAATTATAAATTCATTTTAAATACTGAAAGGAAAATAACCACAGAATGAATAAAAGGTAGTCGAGTACGGGTCAATGCTAGTTGAAATGATACAAATCTGGGATACAAGAGGGAAAGCAGCTGGGAAGCTGACAGTTTTGAAATAGAAGTTTGCAAGACAACCACACTATAAAAAAACAAGCTCTAAGGACATGACATGGGATGTAATATTCAAATGAAGAGTTTCAAACTATTTGTTCCTTTCTCTATTGGAACCATAAGGGGTACAATCATTGCTAAATAGAGGCTATAAATAAAAAGGCTTTGTATTTGTCACCAGCCCGTTTACTGGGAAATGAATGAAAATATTAAAGAATACACTTCTTTGGGGCGCCTGGGTGGCTCAGTGGGTTAAAGCCTCTGCTTTCGGCTCAGGTCATGATCTCAGGGTCCTGGGATCGAGGCCCGCATCGGGCTCCCTGCTCAGTGGGGAGCCTGCTTCCCCCCCCCCCCGCCTGCCTCTCTGCCTCCTTGTGATCTCTCTCCCTCTGTGAAATAAATAAATAAATAAATCTTAAAAAAAAAAAAAAGAATACACTTCTTTGTTCCCAACTAGATACCAATTTACAAAATATTTTAAGCTTTCCTGCCATTTTCAGGGAATTTTCCATATAGTAGAGGATCTGGTTCTATTTCAAATGCCTATTTAGGATCTCTTTACATGCTGGTCCTACCATGTCTTGCAAAGGACTAAGTCCTTGAAAGAATCAGTGTGCTTTTACTTTTTCTTCTTTATCCCTACTTTTTTTTTCTTTTCCCCCTCTTTTGTTCTCCTCTTGATTTTCCTATCTGATCAAACTAGGGGAGGTAGAACTTCCTGAAGAATATTCCATATAAGCAATAAATGCTGGATTTAGTCTCGTCATACTGGGAACACATGGTAACTCTGAAATGCGATACACGAATTAAGGCTATATTCCAGATAAGTGTCTAAACTGGCATGGCTTGTAACACCTCTCCCTCTTCTATTCGGGTGACTTTCCATCTGTGAATTTATCACTCTCCCACTTATTCATACTGAACAAGAAACCAAATAATGTCCTTTTTTCCAACATTTTTACTCCCTTCTCTTTCTTTCTAGTTTCATTGCCATCACCCTAGATTAGAGAAAAACTGAGGATGATAACAGATAATGAAATGAACACGAAGGTTCCTTTATTGGCTTTCTTGCTCTCCCTCCCCCATTCCAGTGTTCTGAACACTACACCACACCAATTTTCCTGAAACATGAAAGATGATCTTACCATTCACCACTAAAATTCATCAAGAGACATCTAAAGTCTGTAAGGTTAAAGTAAAATTCTCTAGTCCAGTTTTTAAAGCCTTCAAACATCCCAGTCTCCTGTCCCATAACTGAACTATAGAAACCATTTACTCCAGACAAAGTCATGACTCTTACTAAAGCCTTTCACTCAAGGTGTTAAATGCACTCCTTAAAAATTCCTGTGTATGCATCTTACATGATGAATTGAATACAGTTACTAATCAGAAAGTAAAACTAAATCCTGAAATACATGTAAGTCTCACAGAATCTGGTCTTGAGGTATTTGTTCTTGGGATTTTCCCCAAGCAGTGTCACCACAGGAAAACTGTGTATCTATTCATAAACACAGAAGTCATGTAATTCAGTAATTCATTTTATCAACTTATTTTCAGTTTCTAAGAGCAAATATCCTCTTGCCTATATAGAGACTTTGTCCTCAGCTAAATCCTTAACACCTGTAACACTGCCTGCACCCTGTAGGTGCAAAAAAAAATATTTTTTGAGTAAATAAACCACAGGGGACCAACAGAAAAGAATAGTTCACATACAGCTTTAGTTTTAATATTTATTGGTAGAAATAGATCTTCAATGCATACTTTGTGTGTTTATATAAATTCTACATTCTCTCTTTTGTTTTGTATTATTTGGAGTTTTCTGGCCTCCAAGTGAACTTAACACGTTATCTATCCATTTGATTCTTCATAGACATTTTTTTTTAGATTTTAAAAGTAAATTTAAGAAACCATGCATATTGTATACCTTACTTAATATAATCCAAAGAATTTTCTGCACGTTCAAAAAAGTCACAAAAAGGCTGAACTCAAGTTAAATAATCTATATATACTAAAATGTCCATGTTCCATTTCTGAGTAAAGAAATACTTGTTCAGTATTACATATTGCTTGCTGTCTAGTAAGTAAGATTGTCAGAGACGCTTCAGTAAATTATCTCTATTTTTAAGTATCTTAATCTACTTCCTCCCAGAGATGATCCTGTAAATGTTAAACATTGTGCCATATGCAGTAATAGCCCAAAAGCTTAAATAAGAACCAAACCGTAGTTTTTAGACTGAATAGTTTAACCTTAAAATTATATATCTATATATACATATGATATGCTGCATATTAAATTTAACATTTCAAGTAACTTAAATATATTTAGCAAACATTCAGCCAAACACTCTTTCGTGAAAAGATATTGTCCTTAGAACATAAAGTGAATGAAAGGCTTACTTAGACACCAATGTCTGCACATGGTACTAAGTCTATGGAACATGAAAGTCCAAGTAACTTTTGCTGCGCTATCAAGAAAAAGAAGATTGACTTTTAACCTACTGAATTGTGCAGATACAAAAGTGCTTAGCATGACAAAATTACCAAAATAAAAACATTTTAAAGATTATTTGGTTCTAGCAATCTTAACTATTCTGTACTTGTGGATAATTTAACATTTGCCACTTTAAGTTTTATATAAATTTTCTTTTTAACAAGTTAAAAAAGCACACAAAAAATAGTTCAAACTATAATAATCTGTTCTTTTTCATCCTGGTTAGCCCATCACAAATGATTCAACAAAAGAGCGCTTAAATACTCAGCTCTACTAAAATGTACCACCTGAATAGACCCAACACTTCACCCATTGTTTGCTATGCTGGACCTAAAACAGGTTGCCGACAGATGGGGCAAGTGCAATTCTCTGAGAGCCATCGGTCAATACAATGAATGTGAAATTCGTGCATGCAAGGTAATTGCCTGAGCTTGTTTCCAGTTACATAATCACTGATACACACACTACAGATTTTACCTAGTTCACTATCGATACTGTTATGCTCATAGTTCCGGGTGGAAAGATTGTCAATCTGCTCTTTGGTTAAACCACGTATGTGATCATCATCATCACCTTCATTTAGTAAAAAGAAGTGAGCAAGGCGAAGGATAGGGAGTGTTCCAGTTTCAACTAAGTTGTTTGAATTTCGCGACTGCCTGCCACCTCTATTATCAATGCTTGGGGCAAGGGGCTGGCTGGTCTCATTTTCACCATGCACTGCAGTGCTGTCTTCTTGGGCCCGCCTGTTTGGAGAGGCACCTTCACTGCGCTGGCTGATGTCATTACCTGCACCTACATAACTCAGATCTGAGTGCCTCTCTGGTAAATGCTGACCATGTCTCTGAATCTCTGACTCAGATTCAGCCTCCATTAAAGAACTCAATTCTCCAAATCCAGTCATGATCTGCCTTAAAATTGACCGAAGAGCCACTGACGATGGTTCAACAAGCTCATTCTCAGAAATCCTACGAAGAGGAACGGTGATAGTACTAACATAGGTTTGAATACCTGACCGCTCTAAACGGGAGATAGTTCGGCGAAAGCCCCCACTATTGCTTTCAATAGTGACTGTATTTTCTGCCAGCCCTACCCTAGACCGAGTCCTACTTGCAATACTATCCCGATCTCGGTTTTCTCCAGGACGAATTCTTCTCACTTGGAGGTCCAGTGTGATTGTTGGATGTCGTCGTGCAGCAGTTGAGGATCGGCTGGATTCTTCTCCTTCTTCTACTGTTATTCTTGACACAAGTCTTGAGTTAGAGAAAGGAGCATAGGAAGTACCTCGACGTTCCCTATCTTGCTCTAAAAAGACACGCGTTATACCTCTCCTCCTAACAGACCTTCTCGTGTTTTGCTGTAAAGGTCTACTTTCCCTCTGAGAATTACGATAAACAGTGCCACTTTGTCTCTGAATTGGTGAACGGCTTCGACTACTGAAAGTAGACCGTAATCTTATTGGCTCTAATCTTTGGTTTGTATTCCTCACTGTAACGTTACTTCTAGCCCCATTTTCCCAAACATGTGCCGCTCCAAACCGCTGCCCCTCCCTTTGCCTGAGTTCACTACCACCCAACTGGTTTGTGTGACCACTGAAATTAGTGCGTGGAGCACTAGTTCTAGGAACGCCAACTGCTCCCCCAATTCCATTTCTTAACCTTCCCAATGTTGAGAAAGATTCTTCTACTGAATTCTGTCCCCTTGAACCAAGCCTAGTCCTTGGGATGTTGGAACTGCTACCATTAAAATTCACTGATGTTTGGCTTCTTGTTCGCCTAGCCACAGGACTAGCTGATCTTTGTTGCCTACTTGTAGTACGGTCTCTGCTAACGTCTGAAAGTGGAATGCCTGTATGATCTTCACCATGAATTTCAATTCCTCTATTCTCATGATTTATGTGTATTTCCAGACTAAACCGAAACTCTCCACTGTTTGGGTTTGTTCGACTCACAGCTCTCCAAGTTTGGTTCCCATTTTGTCCACTTCGAGTTGCATTTCCTGTGCGTCGAAAGGTATTCAACCATTCTAGCAGAGAATCTTCATTTGAATTTTCTCTAGGGAGTTCTGAGTCTGGAAAGCAAACCAAATCAACTTAAGATCAATTCCTAAAATTTATGCTTTGACTTTTACTGAAAGTTTACAAGATAAAGTTTTAAATTAAGTTATATTTAAGAGCATCTGTGCATTTTAATGAATCAAAAGTGGCAAAACATTGAACTTTCTCAAAGAAAGGTATATACTATATTATAATACATTCTCATGTATTATAAAAATATAAATACTGTTTATGCAAAGCCCTGAAGAAATCCTCACTCTTACTTTCTCTATGTTTATTATTGGCAAATATTAAGACAAATGAGAAACAGAGCCAATACCAAAATTGTACATTTAAAATGCTTTATTCACGTGGTAAAATCAATAAAATACGGTGGCAAAACTTATATATAATTCACCTTAAATATGTGGAATCCTTCTGGTAAAGGTAACTCAGCATTTTTGCAATTACATATTTTCGTAACCTTAGGAATTTTATCCTATTTCTCAGGAACTGCCAAAAATGTGTATGTCAACAAATATGGCTTTCTGAATACAATATTAGGACTACATTATGTCTTTATGTGAAGCTGGGAAACTTTAGGCATGTTACTTAATGACTGTGTCCTTATCTGTAAATTGGAGATTATAAAAGTATAAATGTCATAGGGTTATCATGAGAATAAAATAAGATACTGCATATAAAATGATTAGTACGATACCTGGCACAATAATTGTTAGCCATTATGCATAACATATTTTCTGTTCAATTAGAATGTAAGTTCTGTGAAGATAAAGGGTTTTGTCTTGTTTTATTTACTGTTAAATCCCCAGCCTCTACAACAGTATCTGGTATAAATCAGACTCCCAATATTGTAGAATGAATCAGCTTAGAAGTAAATGTGTCCCTGATAAACTTTTTTCACTACAATTCTGCAACTATGGGACGCTTGTTTTCCATTTTTAACCAGTGGATTATATAAAGGGCAAAACTCAATGAAAAGCATTCTAATGCACATGAACTATACAGACTTTAACCTTAACATTTATTCTACACAAAAATAGCTGTTAAATGAGATTGCTTTGATTTTATTTCATTACTGCAATCTCTTATAAAAACTTTTTTTTATAAGTTAAAGCTATTAATCGGCTTCTGGTTTCAATAAAAATAAACAGCAACTTTAGCCATATCTAAAGACACAAGCTGGGCGCCTGGGTGGCTCAGTGGGTTAAAGCCTCTGCTTTCGGCTCAGGTCATGATCTCAGCGTCGTGGGATCGAGGCCCGCATCGGGCTCTCTGCTCAGCAGGGAGCCTGCTTCCTCCTCTCTCTGTTTCTCTGCCTGCCTCTCTGCCTATTTGTAATCTCTCTCTGTCAAATAAATAAATAAAAAAATCTTTAAAAAAAAAAAAAAATAAAGACACAAGCTAAAATATAATAAAAGAATAAGTATTACCAGCTACAACAATATAGTACAACTCTCATATCTACATATACAGAAGAAAAAAGGTTAATATCCAATTTCCATTTTAATTTGGAAAGAGATAGGAGTGAAAGGCAGGTAAAAAGCATTCTAAAGGATACTTCTTTCTTTATACTTCCTTCTTTAATTACTAGAATATACTGATGACGTGTATATGTAAAAGAGTTCACTAATTATCTAACAAAACCTGTCCTGCCCTTCTCCCACTGTAAATGCATTGTAATGGTCACATCAACAGCCTGGCAGATGGGTGTGGCCATGTGACTAAACTCTCATCAATAGAACTGGAGTGGAAGCGATAAGCCCACTTTCAGGCTAGTGCCTGAACCTCTTTCTGGAACCCAGACGGGTAGAACCTAGATGTGGTTGTGACTTAGCTTGATCATGCAAACAATACTCTGGAGCAGCACTGTCCAATGAAACTTTCTGCAGTAGTGGAGATATTCTAATCTGTGCTTTCTAATTCAGAAGTTACTAACCATGTGCAGTGACTATTGAGCATCTGAATAAGGCTAACAGGAGTGAAGAAGTGAATTTTAAATGTTATTTAATTTTACTTAATTTACATTTAAATGGTCAAATGTGGCCAGTAGCTCCTGCACTGGATGGCACAGTTGTATAACTACTCTGCTGGCTGGCAGGGTTCCAGGAAGAATAAAGTTTGCCTATCTTCCCTGGACTGTTAACATGAAAGAAAAATAAATTTCTATCTTATTGAACCATTACATTTTTGAGTTTTTAATAGTCTTTGCCCTAATACAATAATCTTAATATAATATGTGAAACTACCAAAAAAAAAAAAGTGAAACTACCAATAATAAATACCTCTGGGAAAGGAAACGGAACTGGTAAGAGCTATATTAAGTTTGCTTTACCTTTAATTGTGTATACTTCTCTTTAGTTTGAATTTTCTTAAAAACTTCTTATACTATGACTTAGTGTTTGTTCAGTAAAATGACAAAACAAACACAAAAACAGTAAAAACAATAAAGCATGTCTCCTCACTCAGTCTTTCTGTATCACTTGGTACAAATTTTTAGAAGCTTAGCTCCATTATTTTAAAAAAAGTAGTGTGTACGTTCTAAGATTAAAAAGAACTATGGTGGTAATTAACTTAATTGTATACTATGAGCTCCCTAAAGGCAATCTGTGTGTAAAAAGGTCTTTGTATTCAACCCCTGTCCTATATTGCCTAACTATGCTGCTTTGAATATAATAGGTAAATGCCATCTGAATATCACATTAAAACTGAAAAACATTAAAAACAAATATATCATACAAGATCCAGTAAGTACATATTCGCAATTGCTCCAATCAAACCTGCTCTCAATGGAGAGTCCACAGTACCTCTGGTATTTGTCCCATTTCTCAAGTCAGGCTGAGATGCTAGTTGTTCCTTAACTCCATCTAACCGCTGTTGTAGTTCTTCTGATGTTATTTCTCCTAAAACAATAAAAAACTGCTCAATGAAAGTATTTTAAAATACTGTTTTATGAGAACTCATGACGGTTAAGACTAATCTTCAGCAATCTGCAGAACGCATTCTATTATTTTCATGTTCTGTTAAACTGAACACAGTTAAAAATATTTAATTGACACAAGTATCATTTTGGTTGTATTTCATTTGTTTCATTACAATAAAACAATAAGATTTAATTTGAATAATTTAAAAGGTCCTCTGAGTTGATACACTAAGGAATCTATAAGCTCTAATTCATAGATTTTTTTCAGAAATAAAAAGAAATTTAGAAGGTCGGATTTCTAGAGAGAACTCCAAATCTTTGAATTTTACCTCAATAGTTCACTATATGGGTAATCAATATACAATGTGCAAATATGCAATATACAAATATATACTGTACAAACACATAAGTTTTAATTAGTTCATTTGTGAAATGAATTTGTACAAAATTCATGAAGCACACTGGACTTTTGGAGTATTATTAATTCAGCTAAATAAATTATAATACCTCAAATGAGTTAGAATTGGGGTTCTGAGTAATATTTTATTTGTACAAATATTACTTAAAAGAGAAATAGGACCATATATGTAAATATTTGACACTATTATGTACATTAAGCTATTTGTTAGCTTGGCATTTGTAGAATAGTGCTCCATGTCCAAGACTCACACTTACTTATCAAATACAGAAGTAAGCCAGTGATTTTCTATTTTGTTACATTAAAAGGTTCTTAAATTTTAAAAATAGTGCATTATATTTTGGGAGAGGGAAGAAGGGGAAAAAACCCTCCTTATTTTGAAACTCCTCTTATAATGATAGAAAAGATGTCTTCTCTTTCACCCATCTCTTACCAGGGGTGCCTAAAAGATTGTGGTCTCTCATTAGTCTATAATCTTCATCATTGAGTTCATTAATAAACTGGTAATAGGCTTCTTCTCTGTGGAGACGCTCTTGCTGCCATCTTCTCTCATTTTCACGATGATTATGGTCCTGAGATGAGGCTTCTTCACTACCATCATGCGATCTAGATCTAGAGGTATTCATACTGAGATTCCTGGCTTTCTGTTCAAACAATATATATTAGATTCAAGCTGTTAGTCATGGACTACACATGGCTTCATGTTTCTAACCTATGTCTCTTCATTTTCATTTTTAAATTTTATCCTCTACTCATATATTTCATATGCCAAATCTTGCACTGAAGAACTCACATACAAAATGAAAAAGAGCTTCTGGGAGTTAGACTACAACGGGACCTACTTCTTTGCTCAAAGCCATTGTTTAAGTCAGACTGGATCTGGTTTCATCACTCATTTCTAATTCCGAATACCAAAGTGAATATCTCACTTTTTTTTTAACCTCTTTCACTCTCTGGTAAAGTTGATCTAAAAGCCCACACTGATGTTTCAAATATCTGGGTACTTCATGTTAGCACACAAATTTTCAGCTGAATTATGCACTTTAAGCATAATTTTAAATTATGTTCTTTACTTAATAAGCAAAGAGCTATTGGGAGGCTATGATTTACATTTACTTCCAGCAAAGGTATTCTTCCCAAAATAAAACTCACATTTGTAATATTAGCCTCCACTGTACTTTGTTGAGGTAAAAATAATTTAGCCTACTATATCTCCTGAACAGACCTCGGGTTAGTCTGTTCAGGACTCAGTACTCAACAGGAAACGGTACTCAATGCATGGTTCTGGGGACTGTGATGTGAATGTATAGCTGAGCACTCTGTGTCTCCCCACAGCAAACCTCATCCCTAGGCCCGGAATGGTTAGTCTCTGAGGTTTTTGAGTACCAGTGAAACTTCCTGGCCTTGCCTAGGCAAACCTTATTTTTGGATTATACTTCAACATCATTCTTTAGAGGCTTATTTTTAAACTGTAAAGAAATCAATGGAGAAAATTATTTGTTTCATAAATATTTCAGAATTTCTTAAACACATGTATTTAGTGAGTCAACAGTTCTCACTTGGGGATGCACAAACTTGAGGAAATTATTTTTATTTAAATTCAATTAATTAACATATAATGTACTATTAGTTTCAGAGGTAGAGTTCAGTGATTCATCAGTGTTATATAATACCCAGTGCTCATTATATCACGTGTCCTCCTTAATACCCATCACCAAGTTACCCCACCCCCTCCAGCAACCCTCAGTTTCCTGTGATTAAGAGTCTCATAATGGTTTGTCTCCCTCTCTCATTTCATCTTTATTTTTTTCTCTCTTCCCCTATGATCCTGCTTTGTTTCTTAAATCGCACATGAGTAAGATCATATAATTGTCTTTCTCTGACTGACTTATTTTGCTTAGCATAATATCCTCTAGTTCCACTTGAGAAAAATTTTAAAAATACAGATGCCCAGATCTCATCCCTAATCCTAAATCAGAATTTTTCAAGGTAGGGCCCAGGTCTATCTTTAAGAGCTAATTTGGGTGTTCTGTGGATGAAATGAACTATTCCTTGACAATTTCTGGGTTTTAGTAAAGGTTATGTGTAATATAGCACATGACTTAATGATGGCTGGAGAATCAAATAGCTAGGTGACCAGTGAAGCAGTTGTTGCAACTCTGACTCAGTGTTTAAGCAAACTACTCTAAATACAAAGTAAATGAGTCTACAAGTCTAAACTATGTATGAGTAAGCAACTATCCAATTTCACTTACATTCTAACATTAGGTTACACATTCAAGGATTCTATTACAGTGATTCTTACATAGTTTTTTAAAGCAAAGATGTAGTAGCACTACCCAATCAAATACAAATTAACATTATTAAAAATTCAAGATTTCTTTCCATTTTCAGAATAAACAGGACCAGACCATCATTAGCAAACAGCACATTTGGTAGGTACAGCAGCAATACGATTTTTGTCCTAAACAATCAAAAAAATTGAAAGCTATTATAAAATCAAGCCACCCAACTATTATCCAAAACTTTAAGAGCTTCATCTCAAAGGTAATTTTCTTATACAATTAACCACAATTAAACAAAGTGAGTACCTTATTTTCCTTTCAACATGCTTTTAACATATGCAATGGTATCCATCCTTCAATTGTTTGTGCTTTTTTTGAGAGCTGCCCATCTGAAGCAAAAAGATAGAATGGAATTATTCGACAAATTGTCTCTCTGAAGGACAGGAATGGCTAGCAAAGTCAAAGCTCTGCTGCAAAGTCAAAGCAAAAATCTTCAGTGGATTTTGTTACTCACCTAGAAAATTAGATCCCCAAACAATTAGGTCATTAAAACCTCCCGCAAGGCCCTTTTCTCCCACAACAGAAAGTAGGCCTTCCCTCCTACACTGTCACAGCTCCTGGGATTACAACTCCCCTCTCAAAGGCCTTCCTTCCTATCCTGCTCCCATTCAGATGTTACCAGGGTTAGGTGTCTCCAGTTTACTTCTGAACCTTCACTTTCTTGCCGCCCCCGCCCTCCGTCCTGCTACTGGTTCCTCTCCTGGCCGTTGCGACCGAAGCTCGCGCGGGGGTACGGTTCGCACTACAATAAACAAACTGGGCTCAAGGGCCCAACCAACCTCTTCCCAACCGAGCCTCAAGTAACGCTTCCCTTAGCGACCTGGATTCCCACAGGGAGGCAGGTGACAGACGGCGCATCTGAGCCAATCACCAGTTAGGGGGGCGCATTAACAGAACAGTTAACCAATCGGAAAAGACATGGGGGCCAACGAGGCCTGGCTCTCCTTAGCGTCTCCCGGAAGTAGTGGCCGGGCCGGGAGCCTTCCCCCCAACTCACCTCGTCCGGAGCTGGGCCGTCCTCCTACTCCCCGAAGGGAAGTCTGCGGCGGGTGGCGCTCCTCTGGGATCCTGGAAGGCTGTGACCCACGGGAGAGAGGGGCTAGCCTCCGGAGGCCGCTGCGCCCTCTAATCGGTGACTGAAGGGAGAAGCCGGAAGCCCGTGCTGCCGCTTGGAGTCGTCCAGCTGGCGGGGCGGCTCCGGAGGAGGGACGCAGGCCCCAGCCCTTCTTTCCTCACTGCCAGGTGCCCCTTCGGACGAGCGGAGACGCGGCCCCGCCGGCTGGGCGCTCACCGGTGCAACTGAAAATTGCGTCCGGAGGGATCTCGGATGCTAGCGTTCCGCGTTCCGTCCCGTCAGCGCTTGCGGCCAGGGTGGGAGTCCCAGGGCCTCCTTCTGGAGCGCTAGGTACCGGGCCGCTCAGCGCTCCTGCAGCTGCATGGTTCCAGGGACACAGCGTGATTTCCACCCTTGGGGAGCAGTACCACCTACTCTGCTCTTTGTTGTGGCCTGTTTGCCGAGTCAGGCTATGGAGTGCAACCCAGCAGCAGTCTGTTCCTATCTCTTTATTGCCCGGGTACCATGTAACTAATCAGCCAGACTCTTCCCTTTATTGCTCACGGGCACCTGGAAACTACAAATCCCAATCATTCTAAAGTGCTTTTATTTGTGTTTCTTCACTTTCCCGCTAGGAGTGCACTTGGAAACTTCCGCTTTCATGTCTCTAGTTTTATTGCTGAGATGCGACACTTAACCAAACTCACTTAAGCATTAATGAAGCCCTTGAGTAGGGCTCTACCCAACTGGTGTAGGCTCCCTTCCTAACAGCCCTACCATCCAGAAGACTTAATCGTTGCATAGTGCTCACACTGCTGTTATTCTTCATTCGTTCGTTCATTAACTCGTTCATTCTTGCCTTCATTTTTGAAGAGCTAGTCTATCGCCACCATTATGCGAGTGCCTAGGTAGAAGAGGTAGTCTTAAGCATGGATGAACTATGGCTTTCGTAGGGGTAGATAGACAAGTCAAAAAAAAATCCTATCGTTACTGCTGTTAAAATGGAAATATATAAATAATGCAGTCTACAAGACCCTTTGGGATATCTCTGCTGCATACCTCGAATAGACTGATCTTTTCTTGAACTACTTGAAGTTCCTCAACAATCATATGGGAAGTCCTAAGCAATCCCCACCACCCCCCACTTCTACCTAGTTTCCTTTATCTCCCAAGACCCAGCTCATTTCTCATCTTCAAGGAACTTTTTCTGACATCTCTGAAGTGACACCCTCACTCCACCCTTCAGCCCAACATTCACGCATAAAACTAGGCAGATTTCCCTTTTGGGGCTTCCATAGCACTCTCTGTATAACTCTACTTTAGCATATATTCATTTACCTAACAAATATGGGGTGCCATATGTACTAAGTGCTAGTACTTAGGACTAGTACAGCAGAGAATAAAACAAGGTCCTCACCCTCCTTTTCAATGGAAAAAAGACAGTCACTGAGCAAGTATTCACAATGATTTTCTGTTAATTTATACATCTCCTCCATCTAAGATTCTAAAATTCATAAATTTGAACAAATGGTTTTATTCATTTTTATAGTCCCAGAATTTAGAGCAGCTCCTGGCACACTGTCCCAGCTTACCGCATGGTGGAGCAGAGAATAATGCAAGCTTTCTGCAAACAAGATTAATGCATGTTAGTACAATGACCTCAGAAATTGTACAAGTCAGAGAAAACCACAGGTGAGCTATCCAAAATTCAAGCAGAAATCAGTTGAAATATCCACACGAGTTTTTTTTAAAGAGTGTACTAGTCCATCAAGTGCAAATACCTTTAAATGTTAAACTGAAAGATATGTATATAGTCTAAGAGTCAAAAAATGTAGAATCCACAATCAAATGATTTAGCTGGTGGAAAGCTACAGATTTTTGTGAGTAAATGAATAATGTATGTAACTTGAATCCAACACTTTGTTTCAGTTTTTATAGCCCAGGAAAAAGTGACTATATAAGGAGATGAGATACTGTAATTGGGAGAGAGAGACAAATCATTCTGGACATCTGTATTCCAGGTCTCATAACCTGCCCAAATCTCTAATGAGTCTGAGTTTACTGAAATGGCACTTGGTCCTTTTAGTGTGTATACATCTTTTAGCTACAGGACTTTTTACGATGAAGAATAAAAAGGTGTAGGGATGCCTGGGTGGCTCAGTGGGTTAAGCGTCTGCCTTTGGCTCAGGTCATGAACCCAGAGTCCTGGGATGGAGTCCCGTACGGTTCTTTGCTCAGCAGGGATCCTGCTTCTCCTTCTGTCTGCTGCTCTCTTGCTCCATCTCTCTCTCTCTCTCTCTCTCTCTCTCTCTCTCTCTGACAAATAAACGAAATCTTAAAAAAATAAAAAATAAAAAGGTGTTAAGAGAATTTAAACCATGACATTAAAAAGATCCTCTGTGGGCACCTGGGTGGCTCAGTGGGTTAAATCCTCTGCTTTCAGCTCAGGTCATGATCTCAGCGTCCTGGGATGGAGGCCGCATCGGGCTCTCTGCTCAGCAGGGAGCCTGCTTCCTCCTCTCTCTGTCTCTCTGCCTGCCTCTCTGCCTACTTGTAATCTCTCTCTCTCTGTGTCAAATAAATAAATAAAAAATCTTTAAAAAAAAGGATCCTCTGTATATTTGGTGTTTTGTATTCTTATAATGTGTAAATGATTTGGCTTCTTAAAATGGCAGCCTTAATTAAAATTTAAAATGCAAAAGTGAATAGTTGCTTTAGACATCTTAATTTTCAGTTGAAATCTTACTGAGTTTGTTGATGGTATGGGAACAACTAAGAGAAATTCGGGTTCATCGTATGAATTTTTATCATTAATTTTAACATTATTTAAGGATTCATTGAAGGCATTAAATCCAGCACTTGAAGTACTTATGGAAGGCGCATCTCTTACAGGTTGCCTGTGGAAGTCCTGAGTCAAGAAGCTACTGCATCAGCTGCTGCAGTAGAGTGAACTGGGAGCCAACATCCAAAAACATCTGCCACCACAGCCATCGGTTGTCTCTTAACACCATCAAAGCTGGGAACTAGGTGCTGAATCCCACTCCAGAATAGATAGAAATATGGCCTCTGCTTTGGCTCTGTTTCTCACATCTTGGTGAATACATTTTTAACTGGCAGAATCTAATTTGCATTAGAACTATAGTTTCAGAAAAACCTGGGTACGGTCACTTTTAAGTCTTTGTGTAAGATGGCACACTAGAAGAAGGAAAGAATGGAGGTTGAGCAAGGAAATCCAAAGTATCCAAGACTAGTCTCATCAATTTCACCTATCCAGTTAGTCCAGAGATTGTGTCTTGGGTCAGGTTCTCTAGAAATAGAGCCTGAGACAAGGATTCTTGTTCAAGTGATTCATTAGGGAAGTGCTCTCTGGAGATGGTGAGTAAAGGAAGCAGAATTGACCAGGAAGACAAAGAAATAAGCAGGCACCTCAAATGATCCCACAAAACTCACCAGCAAGTGTTACCCAAGAAGACCAATTTTTTTGTGTCCCCATGCCATTGGATGAGGTTCGCAGGGACAGGAGGACAATTCTCTAGGTAAGGTGGCATCCTGAATTGTGATCCTACATTCAGAGCAGCTGAAATATAGATGAAATAGCTTATAAAATGGATTTGGGCAGAGTACACACACAGAATTCACTCTAGTCTGCCCTTTGTAATGCGTTGATCACTTACTTTCACATTAAGTTACTCCATCCAAGCACAACTTTTCCAGAATTCTTAGTCACAATTTCTGGGGAATTTTATAAGAGGAGGGTAATGGGACAAAATATGGTCCCTACTGCTACAGTCGATCTCATGGCCACAACTGATAGTCATCATGTCCCTCCTCCATCACCCTTTCTGGATTCCCCTCCAATTCAGCTATCAGTTCTGTTAGTATAGGTGGTTTGACTGATGGATTAACCCAGGCACTGCTCTGTAAGGGGTTCCATGCCCTGATTATCACGTTCTTATTAGGCTGCGGTTGCTGTTTATAGTTACAACCAGGCATGGGAATACCAAGAAATGCCCCCAGTGGACTTCCTGAGTGCCAACCACATTTCTCTCCATCTCCACTATGTAGCAGTGGCCCTGACTCCTGATGATCTGTCAGTCTCCTGGCATTAGGATCCCCAAGTGACCAGGGAGCAACCACGGCTTTAAGTTTAGAGGGATTCTTGAAGGAGGAAACATCCCACGTCTGATCTCCAGGCTGGCAGGGCCTGCCTGAGGTTATAGAAGGGAAACACAAAGTCTCCAAATGGATCCCTGGAAATGATGGCAAGCAGGCTACTCCTACTTTTATCTCTTGATCTCTGGACCCAAATATTCTACCTACTAGGGACACCAACCCATATTATGGCCATTGCTTTAGGGAGTATACTGCATCCTGAAGGATAAGGCTCCAACCTCACAAGGGGTCATTTCGAACCTGGAGCCCCAGCTGTGTCTTCACCAGCCATATGTCCACTACATCTATCCGACAGATCCATCGCAGGGTGGTGTGTGGTGTGTTATGACCCATGGAGCCTCAGGTCGAGTGCCCACCATCACACCCTCTTACTGTAAAGTGAGCCCCTTGGTCGGAGGCAGCATTATGTGAGATCCCATGTCAGAATATCAGACTTTGATCTGAGGCTGTATTATGGGAGATCCTGTGTCAGAGTCCTTGGATAGTGGTGCTGGATGAGGTGCCGTGGGCAGAAAAAGCAGACCCATACTTGGAATACAGGTCGAATCCAGTCAGGATGACATACTACTCTGCACCAAGAGGGCCTGATGTAATTAACTTGCAACCCAGCAGCTGTTTGGCCTCCTTAAAAGTTCAGCGTTGGTCTCTGCTTCTGACCATCAGATATTTAGTACCAGCAGTAGTTAGGCTGAATTGGAGAGAGAGTACAAATTGTTGGGTCCATGGGTCCCTCCATCTCTGCCACCATGGCTGCTCCGTCCATTAGCCTGCTGTGTGAGAACTTGGGTAGCCACCAACACAGACTGACTGACATCTGCTGACCTACTCATCCTACCTGCTTGGTTGATTAGTGGCCTATTCTGCAGTGGACACTCTCTAGTGGGCATTAGGTGCCATAAAATATCTTCACATCCTGTGCCCTCCCATAGATTCAGCCACCTGTCTTTTCTCCAACCTTCCCCCATCCTTCTTCTTCCAACTCCTGACCAATAAGCTGGCTAACATTTGTCCCTATAAGAGTACACCCTTCCCCCCTTCCCCTGGCCACTTCTGTCTCCAGACGAAACTGATGACTAAATGATCCGGGAAGATTTCCCTTCATCAGTTTCTTTCAGAACCACCTCCGAGTGGGGCTAAATCACAGGAGCAGTTATTTTCAGCCTGTAACCATACAAAGGTGACTCCTCCATGAACCAAGCTTAGGTTTTTCCTTCTGTGTCAGCTGGTCACAGGGACCCCCTCCCCCAACGCTCCCCACCACTCGCCCTGAGGCCACGGCTATGGGTTGAGGGAGAAGCCTTGGTACAACAGTAGTAGGTGACATGGGGGGGGGGATGTCAGCCACCTGCTAACGCAGCTCACTTGTGCTCTCTGGGCTTGCCCCATGAGCCTAATCCCAGATGCATGAAATGGCTTTATTGCACATTGCTGCTACAACCATCTGACCACCTTCTGACCCAGTGAGTCTGGCAGAACCCAACGTAGAATCACTTGGTGTCTCATGGGCACTTGGTGTCCCATGTTAGATGCTTAGTTTCTGCCAGAGCCCAGGAGCATGACAGGGGCTGCTTTTCAAATGCTGAATAGTTCTGTGCTGCAGATGCCATGGCCTTGCTCCAGAACACTGGGGCTTGTGCTGTGATTTGCCTATTGGGGCTTGCCAGGAGCACCAAACAGCATTTTTCTCTACAACACATACCTCTAGCACCACGGGGTGTGCTGGCTCAAATGGCCCCAGTGGGAGGGCTGCTTGTGCCGTAGGATGTACCTACTATAGAACCCTTTATTGCCTGGGCCTTACTAAAAGATAGCAACCTTTTAAGTCAATAATATAATATAATATAATATAATATAATATAATATAATATAATATAACATAACATAACATATGTATTCCCAAGTGCAATGAATATGCTGCCTCCCAAACCCAAAGAGACCTCTGAGCATTCTGCTGTCTTCCTAGCAGTAAGAATGCACAGTCCAATAACTTGCCTTATACTTTAGAGATGTTCTAGCATGCCCAGACCACTGGATCCCTAAAACCTTCACTGATGTGGCAGGCCCCTGACTCTTAGTAGGCTTTATCTCCTACCTTCTGTGGCAAATATATATTATCAAGGTATGCAGAATACTTGCCATTTCTTGCTTCTAAGTTCTAATTAACATATCAATGTATCATCAGTGTAGCAGATCAACGTAATGTTCTTTTGGATGTCCAGGTTGTCCAGGTCCCTTTGAGCTCTATTATGACAGAGAGCAGGATAATTAACACTGCCCTTGGGCAAGGGTCTACTGTGTTCATGCAATGCAGATGCCAACTGCCTCTGATCCTTCTTCCTGGTGAATACAGAAAAAAACACATCTACAGATTAATAGTTGAATGCACGTACCAAGGCTGTATTAATAGACTCAAGTAAAGATACGTATTAAAAAAAAAAAAAGCAGCAGCAGTGAGGCCAATACTTGTTTAAGTTTATAGTACTCCACTGTCCTATGTCATGTCATGATCCATCAAGTTTTGTCAAGGTCAGATTCACAAATTAAATAGGGCTACGACAAGGAGCAATATATCTTCATTTTTAAAGCCTTTGTGGATGGTACTAATTTCTGCCATCGCCCCTGGCCTGCAGTACAGTTTTTTATTTACTATCTTGGTGGAAGAGGGGTGGTTTTAGGGACTTCTCCTTAGAGTTTCCTACCATAGTAGCTCAAGGAACCAATGTGAAGATTCTGCCAACAGCTAAGCATTCTAATTCTGGTGGGACATTTGGGAACCAGGGAAATAACTGAGGCCATGGTCTCAGTGGACCCGCTTTAGATGGACCGCAGCCAGAACTCCAGTTATTACCTGACTCCCTGTTGGTCTTTCCTTGTAAGAATGCAACTTCCCTTTCAGCTGGTTGGCTCTCAGTCTAAGAAATGACTCCAGTCTGGCAATCGCACAAGATCATGACTTTCCGTTGCGGAGCCTGACCTCAACCTCCTGCTAGCCCATTATTAATTGAGAGTCATATCCTATTTACATATTTTTAGTACTCTTCTTCCTGACTGCCCATCTCTCATGCTCCTACACCACTCTGTGGAATCCTTTTCATAGATCCTCAAAGGTCAGGCCCCTCAGCTGACATTCTGACTTGGCCACACATTACAAGCATTAAGTGGTTCTAATGTTTAAGTGTTTCTGACGGCTAAGTGCTGTCACCTGGCCTCTGCTGTTCTGGAATTCTCTAATCCCCTTTGCTACCAGAAAGCCCAGTTCTGTAACACCATCTCTTATTACCAACCTCAGCCTACAGAGTCTCTCAGTGATGCTGGTAACCCTTTTACCTGTGAATTTCTTATTGCCTTAGTTTTCCCTGGAACTACTTGAGAAAAATAATCAGCCAGTGGGCTTTCTGATCTTCCATCCATTCTATCATGGTGTTATGGACTATTTGTGTTCCTCCAAAATGCATATGTTGAAATCAAAACCCCCTTGTGGGAGTATTAGGAGGTGGGGCCTCTGGAAAATGATGAGGTCACAAGGGTGGAGCCCTTATGAATGGGATTAGTGCCCTAACAAGACAAAGCTAGAGAGCTAGTTCACCATCTTTCTGCCATGTGCAAGATACAAGAAGTCAGCATTCTGCAACCCAAAAGAGGATCCTTACTAGAACCCCACTATGCCAGCACCCTCATCTCAGACTTCCAGCCTCCAGAACTGTAAGATATAAGTATCTGTTGTTTATAAGCCAACCAATCTATGGTATTTTGCTGTAGCCGCCTGAGCTGACTGGGACACACACCCACTCCTCTGAGCCCTTTGATCTCTTCCTCCACAGCCTGTCATGGCAATTCTGGCATTTCTACTGCATTTAACGTAAGCCACTGTTTCTTCCAAGCTTCCAAGAGCTATTCAGCAGCATAACGGAAACATTCTTGAGCTGCTTTCCAGGGAATTAAATCCTGTTTCATGGGAAAATGATAAATTCTCCTTTCTCCAGCTTTTAGGCCTACCTGCCTTGCTCCAGTACAATTGTGGTCCCCTCCCAGATGTTTTCTCCCTGCCGTTGCTTATGAAAAGTTATTTAGGTCCAATTACTCTTTGGCTTATAACACTTCTCTATTTACAGCATGACAAGCACGTCCCTAATTGAATCACAGTGAAATGCGACCCCAAGTTTTTGGTCTGGTATCCAGAAGTGGGCGGTGGAAAATCCTTGCTTTCATCTGAGATTCCTGCACAGCAGGGGAAGGAAGGTAGGAGACAGAACCTTCCTAGCAAGGGGCAAGGACCACTTCTGCAGGCCCATTAATTCAGGGGAGGGTGGGGTTTCGCACTCTGTGTCTACCCAGCAATGAGATCTGCATACCTCAGGGTCCCACTCCCTCCCTCTCAGAGCAGATCTGCCTTGACTGAGCATTGAGCCTGCCCTGCAGTTCTGTTGCTCCTGCAAGTTAGACCTAGACCTGCTGTCAGGACTGCTCTCTGACTCTCACAGTTCACTTTTAATTCATGATTAAGTGACTCGAGCCTGCCATTTTCTTTCCTCAGTACATCTATGGTGCCCAGCAGTAGCCATCCAACTCCATCGCCCTTATAATGACTGCTTCCTCCATACCTCTCAAATGCCAGACGACCAGCCAGGGCATTGTCTTCCACCTGCAATACACCTCAGTTCCCCACAGGGCAAAACCTCAGCCGTTGCACTGTTTCACGTGCCGGGACTGTCCAAACTCCACCAAGTTTTGTAGATTTTCCCGTGGCCATTCCCATAGCAGGTGATACAGCTCCAAAAGGTCATCCTTGCTTCCTAGGATTCCTCCAGGTATCAACTATCTTAGGTTGGATTCCCCAGAAACAGAGCAGGAGTCAGTGATTTATTGATGGGATATTCTTCAGGAAAACTTTGCACTAGCGAGGGAGGACAGACAGGAAAAGGAGAAAATTTTAGCAAAGATGGGCTAATGCCTAGCCTAGTTTGATTCTTTTATTTGGGAAAAATCAATCCTATCTCTCTCTGCCAAGCTAACTCTTTTAGGACTCATAAGCTCTGACATCTCCACTTCTGGAGAAGATTTACTGACTCTTTGACCTTGGTTATGTTTTCCTTCTCTGTGATCTTATAGTAACACATAGTAACCGGTGTCTTTCACTTACCACATAATTGTCTTCCTACTTGTTTGAGGAAGAGAAAAGAGAAGAATTTTCCAAAACACCTGTGGTACTCCTGTCTGTGAGGGTCTTAATATGCCTTAGGGTAAAGGGAGGGTTAGATAAGGATAGATATAGGTATATAATATACATATCTCATATCATACATATGTACATTTAACTCTTCAGGTGATTAGGATATATTTATAGCTCTACCCTAAATCCCTTAAATCCACTAGCCCAGTGGTTCTCAATTCCGGTTAAAATTAGAATCCTCTAAGGAGCTATTAAAAATTTTGGTATGTGGGTCTGATTGCCCATTCAGATTTAGTTTAGGATTGGATCTGGGGATCAGTAATCTTTTTTAAAGCTCTTAGATAATTCTAATGTGCAATTAGGATTAAGAATCACTGAACCAGACTATGATGGGCATGGGGCAGGCTTCTGGTCCTATTCCTCTCAATATTTCCAGGGTCTACCTCCGTATCTGTGGAAGTCATGCAATAATATTGAATAAATGAATGAGTGATTGAAAAAAGTAGGGAGGTAAGTGCAATTTCTTCCCTACTTATGACGCAAACTGACATTTAACAGTATTAAATCACATTTATGAATAAAGTTGACCTAAGCAAACTTTCCATTCCTGTGATCACAAATATCCCCCTAAATTTGGTAAAGAGTTACCAAATTCTACTCAGACTTATAGAAAGACAGCTTTGGCAAATGAGTGGAAGATTAAAGCTTATCTATTTTACTAGAGCAGGCAAGAGAACAGGGATGGACAAGTTCATAAGAAGGTTAATGTCAGTGGGAAAGGAAATAAACATTTATGAATACCCACCATGTTCCAGACACCATACCAGCTGTTTTCATAGCAGCCAGAAGGGCACAGCATACAATAGGAGCTCAGTAAATATTGTCAGAGGAATAATGGGGAGAGGGTGGAGCAGGGGTGGGTGGGAGGGGGAATGACTCCTGTGTAAGAAATAGTCCACACATGTTGAGAACTGTCTTTTTAAAATATGAAGGGAGCACCTGGGTGGCTCAGTTGGTTGAGCATTGGACTCGATTTTGGTGCAGGTCATGATCTAAGGGCTGTGAGATCAAGCTCTGTGGCAGGCTCTGCGCTCAGCAGGGAGTCAGCTCAAAATTCTCTCATTCCCTCTGCACTTCCCTCCCTCTTTAAAATAAATAAATCTTTAAAATATGAAGGACGTTATATCCGGAAAGAATTACAATCAATGAACTGGGCTGGGAATGAGGACAATAGGATACAAGAACTTAAATCTGGAAGTGCTGGAAATTCATTTCAATAAGCATTGTTTATGATTCAGAATGAATATTCTAGAGAAAGCATAAGTATAATTCCCAGCCAGTCCAAAAATTCACATTTAATCTGTAGTGGATCTAAATTATTAATTGTCCAAATATGGGTTTTACTTCCTGTGATCAGATGTGCATACTATAAAGTATTTCAGGGAGAGAAGTGGGGAGAAGAAGGGGATATTCTGACAGTCACTTAGAAATGAAGTTTCTCTTTTTTAAAATATTTTATTTAATTATTTGAGGGACAGAGTAAGCAAGAGAGACAGCATGAGCGGTGGGGAGGGGCAGGAGGAGAGAGAGAAGCAGACTCCTCTCTGAGCAGGGAGCCTGATTCGGGTCTCCATCCCAGGACCCTGGGATCATGACCTGAGCCAAAAGCAGACACTTACCTCACTGAGTCACCCAGGTGCCCAAGAAATGAAGTTTCTAACCTAAAAATTGATTGTGTTTGAAAATGTGTAAATTGTTTATCAGAACTCAAAACTAATTTCATTTTTTTAAAAAGTGTACACAGTGGTTTAGTTTCTAACTAGCCCACAAAGCTTAACTGGTAAATTGGTTGAAATTAAATTTTTTTTTAATTTGATTTGATTCTCCTACTGTCCTTGCCTTGAAAATATATTCATCTCTCTTTTTTTCAGTTCCTTCTTTTACATCTGCGACCTTGGGCCAATTACTTAATCTCTATATGCCTCCATGTCCTAAATTGTAAAATGAGGCTGACCACAGGACCTACTTAATTCTGAGGATTAAATGACTTCATCATTTGCACATACAAATTATTCAATAAATAATAGCTGCTGTATCTATTATCATATTATTGTCTGTTTACGTTGGACTATTCCCCACCACCACCACCACCCCCGCCCCAGAAAGGCAAAACCTTAGACAAGGATTCATATAAAAATACTTTATTTAGGAAGTGTTCCCTGGAAAAACCAGTAAGGGAATAGGGGAGTGGAACTGGAAACGAAAGGAGCTTAAGTAAGGAATGCTATGTCAACTTTGACCTTAATTCATAGGCACAGGAGATAATGTAGGTTACCCCAGCATTATTCCAGTCAGAGGCTATGAGAACTAGAGTATTCATACTTGTTCCTATAGTTACTAAATTAAGGTGGGGGTGGTTTAATTTGCAGGTACTTCAGCTTTGCATGTGAAAAGTAAGGTGGGTTCCAATAGCCTAAGAGTAGCCCCACATGTAGCTCCAAGTCAATGCTCTGAAAGGAGATGGTCATCTGCTTGACTTGTCATCTGCTATGACATCATCGTCATCACTACCTCCCATCAGACATACAATGGTATATAGTATAAAAGGCGTTGTGTCATGTTCTGCGGATTAAAAAAAAATCCCTGTCCCTCTACACATTAGAATTCTTCTGAAGACACAGGATAAGTACACAAAGCTATAAGAAATATGTGCCAAATGCCAAATAAGTGTAAACAAGGTACTGGCTATGAGTATATCGGCTTTGGGTGACAAGGAAAGATGCTGGTAGTACCTGAGTTGGATCTCAAAGAGTGGGTAGGGTGTAGATAAGTAAAGAAAAAAAAAGGGGGGGGGTGTTGATGAGGAAAGGAGTTGAATGATGAATGTGTTAGGGAGAATCAATAAACTTGTTCTAATGTGGTGGTTCTCAACCTTGAATGCTCATTAGAATCACCAGGGAGCTTTAAAATTCCCAATGCCCAGCTGTAGCCCAGATCAATTACGTGTGAATTGCTGGGGTGATTCTCCAGGTATTTCCAATGGACACCCAAGGCTGAGGGCCACTGTTTGAAATTGACCAGGAAACAGTTTATGAGAAACTGGCTAGGAGCTAAACTAGAGATACAGAAGAGCTCAGATTGTGGAAATTCTGGCTATTGGGCGCTAATTCCTTGAATCTCACTTTGCTGCCTTAACGCATTTTCCTAAGTCAGGCGAAAGTAAATACAGAGCCTGGAACATTAGATGAAGGAGTTTGAACTTCATGCTGTCGGCAGTAGAAGGTCACACAGGGTCTTTGAAGATTTTTGAGCAGGAGAATGATGTAAGTAAAACAACATTTTAAAATTTAAACAGGATGTAGAGTTTTAGAGCAAGAAGGACAATATCTGATGGAACTTGACCTTGGCTGGTAGGGGGAAGGGCTACTAAAGGAGAAAAAAAATTCCAGAAGTTCTGAGCATGAAGTTGCATAGAAACAAATAGCCTCGGGTATCAAGTATCAGGTAGTTGCAGAGGTGACCTAACCATGTTTATGTGTGAGAAAGGGAGCTATGTGGCTCAGGGGAGAGCCATGTTTGTACAAGAACCAGCCAGAAAAAACTTGGCTTTTCTGGTGAGTGGGCCTGAGTAACAGTCCAGCTAGCTACAGGGTGAAACATATTGGAATGAGAAGCCAGAATAATATCTGAAGCCTTGAAAAACTGAACACAAAACTAAACTGTAGATTACTATAGATTACTTGCTATACTGTCATGTAGCAAAATATATTTTGCACTGAAAAACAGAAAGTACTATGCTTATTCCAAGAAAAAAGGCATCCAGTAGAAGAAAAAAGGACAAGATTATAATATTGTTTATCAATTTAAAGAGGTAAATTTTCCTTAATACTTAGAGAACACAAGAGCAGAATTCCTCATCAACAAATATGAGACATTTTCATTTTGGGATGCCCTTATCAGTCTCTGTAATGGGAATCTGTTAGCTAAGAAAAGAAGAAATCATTTTTTAACCTGTTATTTATGTTATTTCTTCAGCTGTCTATTTTACTTAGTATGCATTTGATGGGGCCTTGCTACCATACATAGATATTAAAGAAACTAGGAACGAGGGTAATTATTTTTTAAATTATCCTACAAAAAAATTAAGTTAAAAAATTTCAAGCTACTGTTATGCTATAAAAGGGATCCTGTTCTCATTTTCCTCATTTCCCCAGCTTAAATGTCATGGTCTGTCATTTTAACTACTCTATTGCCAATAATTCTAACCTCTGTCACCTCATCTTCTTTTCATTAAACCCAGCTGGCAAGGCTCTAACCCTGGATGAATCTAACATCTGTCTTTGCCAGGCCTCCACCTGGGCTGCTGAGTGCTGGTGATGAAAATCTCACAACAGGGCAGATGGATATTGATATAAATGCATGGCTGCACCTGCAAACAGACCCGTGACATTGGCTGGAAGTCCCACGATGATATCCTGCCAGCTATCTCTTTCATTCTGCCCAAAGCATGTTTTAAACATGTAGTCTTTTCAGACATGAAACGATCTCACTGCTTTCTCCTTCCACTCCTGTCTCCTCACTCACAGTGGTAAACTTTTCTTGTAGCTTATAGAGAAAACCAAGGCCATTTGAAAAGGAACTGGTGCAACTTCTACCAAATCCACAGATTTATACGTACTTGTGAAAGGTAACATGAAAGGTGACGGTATTTTACACTTCTACTACCAAGAAGTGGAGTATGCTTGCCCCTCTTTGAATCTGGGCTGGTCTTGTATCTTGCTTTGACCTAAACTTGTCCCTCTCAAAGTCCCCATCTCAGTAAGTGGCAGCATCTTCAGGAGTCATCAGGATTCCTTCCTTTTCCTCCCAACCAACCGAGCAGCAAGTGCCATACCTACTTGTCTGTCAATCTGTTTCAATATGGTCTCCTGCAATCCATTGTTAACGTAGCAGCTAGGATATTCTTTTTAAAAGATAGATCACATCTGGTGGCTCCCTTGCTTACAACCTTCCAATGACTTCCTATTGCCCTAAAAATAAAATCCAAGCCCCTTATTATGGTCTAAAAGGCCCTGTATAATCTGGTCGCTGCCTACCTCTTTGTACTCCTCTCACACAACCTCCCCCTTTACTCATGACACTCTCATCATACAAGACTCCTTTCCCAGCTTAACGCCTTCGCACTTGCCATACACCATCCGTCCACGTGGATTACCCTGATCTCCCACC
Source organism: Ailurus styani (assembly GCA_002007465.1). Lineage (NCBI taxonomy): Eukaryota > Metazoa > Chordata > Mammalia > Carnivora > Ailuridae > Ailurus > Ailurus styani. The sequence continues at coordinate 446,223 of LNAC01000967.1, forward strand.
TTAGCAGGTTTATCTCCTCATCATTCAGGTTTCACTTAAGCATTACCTCATAGAATCCTTGACCATCCACCCAATCTGAAGTAATCTCCTCTGGGCTCATTTTCTATCACATTGCTTTGTTTCAGAGACTTCGCTGTACTCAGAGCTTTCTCCCTTCTCTTGTGAGCTCCCCACCGCATCTTCCTCATCCCTCTGAATGAAGGAGTTCTTATATTCTTATATGACCCTGCCCCCATGGGCACAGTTTGTGGGTCCAGGAATGGGCCCCTGACCTTGCTGGACCAGAGCCCTTCCTGTGATTTTTAGAACCAGAGTTGAGAAACAGAGTCAATTCTTCTCTAATGATAGGTGTCCGATGACAAATTCAGCAACCGTTAATGGTCATCTTTCCAGTCATGTGAAAATGAGTCTATAAGAACAAATGATATTCACATGATGAAGGGGGGAAAGAAAGTTATTTTTGAAAGTGCTTTTCGGTTTTGGTCGTTTCCAAGTTTTAAATTATATTCTGGATGCATGAGGAGTTAATTGAGAAATTTTGCATTAGTATTTTCTTTGAAAAAATTTAACAGGCTAGAGTATTGATTGACCTAACTTGTTCTTTCTTTTGTATAACACTACTCAAATGTAGATGTTTAATATGTGCTTCTTGATGATGAAGATGATGAATATTCCACCTGCAGAATGGAAGGTTAGAAACTTTCTGCTTAAAGCACACTCTAATATTGAGCGAGAAAACAAAAGTGGTAGAGATGAGAAGTGATCAACTCTGAGAAGACCCACTTGGGCTTTTACATCAATACATCATATGTTATATACAGCCCCAAATTCTTTTGCACACTGCAAAAAATACACATTCAGAGGCAAGACAGAGGTAAGATGTTAAATGTTTTTTTTTAAGATTTTATTTTATTTATTTATTTGACACAGAGAGAAATTACAAGTAGGCGGAGAGGCAGGCAGAGAGAGAGGAGGAAGCAGTCTCCCCACTGAGCAGAGAGCCTGATGCGGGGCTCCATCCCAGGACCCTGAGATCATGACCTGAGCCAAAGGCAGAGGCTTTAACCCACTGAGCCACCCAGGTGCCCAAGATGTTAAATGTTTTAAAATGACTGTTCCCCCTGCCCCCCACTTAAGGTCCATTTCAACCTTTATAGAAATCAATCCAATTCAACACATGCTAATCAAATATAATTATTCAAACTATGTTCTGGGCACTTTAAGAGATACAGAGATTAGAAGTCAGAGACTCCGTCATTAAGGTGCTCATTAAAGGACATATTTCTTTTTAAGTACATAAAATAAATGACTAAAATACAAAGTGGCTGTGGTGTTTCCACACGAGTTACAAATAAAGTATAATGGTGCCAGGGCTGGAGTAGGAGCTTCGGTAAAAAAAAAAAGGGGGGGGGTCATATTCAGTTGTAAGAACCAGGAAAAGCTTCATGACTAAGTTAGGCATTTGAGCTGTACCTTGGAGGACGGGTAGGACTGCAAAGGTCAGAGATGGTATGAGGAAGCATCCAGCCTTTGAGGACAGGCCAGACAAAGGCATATTTGGCAGGAGCATGAAGGACAGTGTGTAGCTAATGAACTCCTAGGACTGGCAGTAAAACGACAGAATGTCTGTCTCTTGGCATTGCTATTCACTGGATTTGGGAGGTTTGGGCATGGTATGATCATTTTCAGAAATTTTAAGTTTGAAATGACAGCAGAATATTCCCTTAGGCTGAACAGGAGGCAGTTGAAATGTGGGGCTGGTGTTTGGGAGGCATGTTAAGACTGGAGATGTTAAATTTAGAATGTAAATAAAAACCACATTTATGAAAAGCATGAGCATTATTTGCACATTGTTTGGAACATGAACCAATGAGGGTCATAGACTCTGCACCATCATGACCTCCAGTGACCGTGTAAAGAGACATGTGATATCAGTATAACCTGAAATTGAAAATCAAATTGTAACAACAGCTCCGGGGTCCTGATATGTTCAATTCATTTAAGTAACAATTACATATGAACCCTCATTCTTTGATCTATCAGAAACCCATCTAAAAACAGATTCCATTCCTCAGGTTTTTGGAAACCTAACATGTGTCTAGTCTTTCCTAGCTCATGGCTTTGGCTCTGCAGGCCACTTCTTATCTTTCATAATTGAGTCTTGGGCTGCTGCCCTCTCCTTTCCTCCAAGCATGGACCCAGGTAAGACCAAGCTGATAGTCTGGGGATAACAGAAGGGCATTACCACACAGAAAAGAAAAGCCTAAAATTGGATATTAGATGTTACTGTTCCTGAGACATTGGCCAAGCTCCCCCAAAAATCCCTAATGTCTATCTCTTCCTTGGCTCTCCATCCTGATGCTGTGTTTTTCTTACCTCAAACCACAATATTCTCCCAACCTGGAGTTCAAATTCCCAACTTTCACCCTAGCTTCAGAGAAGGAAGCAGGCCTTTCTCTGCCCTAGTTCAAGGCTGGCTTCCTTTCCTGCCCCACGATTACTGATAGTAAGAATATTATTAATTCGCTTGATTATAGTAATCATTTCACTATGTATGTCTGTATATATATATACATACATATATATGTGTGTGTTTATGTGTAATCAGACATATACACACACATCACGTTGTACATCTTAAACCTATACAATTTTTTAAAGAGAGGAGAGAGGTAAAGGGAGAGGGAGAGAGAATCTTAAGCAGGCTCCACACCCAGTACAGAACCAGACCTGGGGCTGATCTCATAACCCTGAGATCATGACCTGAGCTGAAATCCAGAGTCTCACTTTCACCCATGTTTGTCATATGCGTCAATATGTTGGTATCATTGTGCAGCCCTTATCAGATTGTGAACGACAAGAATACACCAAGTAATAGTCTGTGAGGTGTTGACAAACATACAGACTTTTCGATAATGATAATGCCCTTTTAACATCTGGAGTTCGGAAGTGGAACAAAATGTGATTCTAATGCAAACTAGCCTCCCTTGCGCGTAAATTTCTCTGTTTAAGTTTATAGCCCAAGTCACACTCTTGGCAATATTGCAATAAAATAAAAATTATTTTTCCTCCAAGCGATTCATACTAAATCTCACCTTGGACTACTGATCCCAGCATGCAACGCTCCCGAATTACCACTGTGTGGGGTGGAGTCATAGGAGGGGCGGTAACGACGGCAGCCTGTGCATTCTGGGCATTGTAGTCTGGGGCCCTGGCCGCCGTCAGGACAATCCACGTGGTGCGTCTGGCGGCAGCTTTGGGAAGTGGCTACCCTACTTCTTCCACAGGATCCTCGAGGTGCGGGCCCCAGCGAAGCCGGACGGGCACCGCGGAGCAGGCTGCGGGGAGGCCCGGAGGCAACCCGAGCCTTCGCGACGTTTTTGCGACAGCCGTGGCCGTGTTCCGCGAGTCCCCTCCCTCCCTCCTCTCTCTGAGGAGGTACCGGCTGTTGTGCGGCGCTGCCTTTCTGTTTGAGTGTATGGGAGAGAGAGTGAGTGAGTGAGTGTGAGCGTGTGTGTGAGAGGGTGAGGCGTGAGTGCGAGTGTAAGAGGAGGAGAGTCCGCCGCGGCCGCCCCGCCGCTCCCCGCAGCGGGAGCAGAACGTGCGGCAGGAGCGAACAGGAGAGCCGGCGCCCCGGGAGCCCGCGGGGACAAGGGCAGAGACGCCGCTCCCCACCCCCAGCCCTCGTCCCTCTGCTCTCCTTCGCCCGGGGGAACCTCCCCGTCCCCCCACGCTCTCGGCCGGCCTCTGCCCCGCCGTCCCCCTGGATGTCCTCGGCGCTCTCGCGGGGCCTCCTCCTGCTCTTGCCGCATCAGTCGGGCTGGTGCTGCGGCCGCCGGGTGTAGAGCGGGCGGGTTCCCGGGGGCTGCGGCTGCTGGTGATTCCCCGGTCCCCACCCCTGTCCCCCGGCCCCCCGACCCAGCTCCCCGGCCCCGGAGGCTGTGACAATGGACTATGACTTTAAAGTGAAGCTGAGCAGCGAGCGGGAGCGGGTCGAGGACCTGTTTGAATACGAGGGCTGCAAAGTTGGCCGAGGCACTTATGGTCACGTCTACAAAGCCAAGAGGAAAGATGGGTGAGTGTTTGTGTCTGTGCCGGTGTCCGCGCTGGGCGGCGCTCCCGCGGGCGGAGGCAGGTAGCCCGGAGGGAGAGTGGGGCGCCGGCGTGCCGGTCTCCCACTTCCTCGACACCAGCATCTGGCCCTGCCAGCCAGGTTTGGGGAGGAAGTGGTGTACTAGGGATCCAGACCCACACGGAATCTTGCGTGTTGCTGCTTCTGTGTTCTACTTTGCTGGCTAATAAGGAAAAGGAGCTTCTGCTCCATGGGCTGTATACTTTTCAAGGGTTTCGGTTATAGATTAAAAAAAAAATTGTAGTGAAACGTCAGTTTAAATGATTTTCGGCGGGGGGGCTCGATTTATTATGGTAACCTTCTGGGGGATTTCCTCACGCCTCTGGAGTGACATCCATCAGTCTGGAAGGGAAGCTGTGATCCTTTCCCCTACCAGTTTGTGATTGATTTATTACCAAATTTGGATTTTATTTGGGGGAAAAAAAGCAGCAAGTAAATGTGATGCTGAAGAGTTCTTCGTAGTGATAATCTGTAACATAAATGTAGCAATTGCTATTTAGATATCATTAACCTGTGAGTTTTAGATAGAACAATGGGGGTTTGGTGCAGGGTGGGTGGTGGGGAAAAAGGCAGGGGACAAATAGGGACTATCTTGTTCAGGCCTGTTTCCCCCAAATTTAGCAGTTGGCAAGGAACTGTGAATAGTCTCTTTGCTTTAAATATTTTCCCCTAGAAATAACTTAATTAAGTCTATGACTGGTAATGCTCCCAATTTAGTTTCTTAAACAGGCAAGTGAAGTGTTCATTTTTTCCTTTGTCAGTAGATGAATGTCGTGTAATATTGACAAAAGAGAAGGCAGTTCTTAGTTGAGGGGAAAATATATTTTATTAACTCCTTGTTTTCCTCTTGTAAAAACGGATGATGTCTCTGTTGCCTTTGACAGTATAGAAAATTGCTGGAAAGATAATGTCAGAGCTTATTATATAATCTTTAGATTTCAGTGTAAACAAAGTAGGTTTACTTGAATATTACTATTAATTTGTTAGCTGCTGTTCAAGGTTTAAAATAATTGCTTCCCCCCCCCCCGCCAAATTAGGTAGGAGGGTATGTTCAGAACTGTATTAGCACTAAAAAAAACCATTCATAAAGCCGAAGTAAGTTGGGGGAGCCATATTTATAAATACTTTAATATTCTGGATACTGGAAAAAGAAGTGTATATTTATTCAACATTTTTCTTAGATTTAGTGAGATATCTTTTTAAAATAACTTAAAAAGGGACTTTTAGAGGAAGATAATGATTCTAATAAATTTGGTATGTGCATTTCAGTGCTTATATGCAGCAGTTAAAGCAGGATAGATATCTGTAAAAGCTCCAGATTTGAAAACTGGATATTCTGTGCTGCAGATATTTAAAAGTACTTCCTAGTGGAATGGATAATCTGGTGTCATTTGAAAAATCAGCGTCTGGAGATACCTACTATTGACTTTGTTGTTTATATTTTTCATTGAAGAATTCTAACATACTTTTAAAATTATCCTTCTCATATAATATTTTTCCAAAAGCCTTAAACCATCTCCCTTTCCCCCAATATTATGTAATTTGGGGCATATTCAGAAAATGCCCAATCCCATGAGATTAGACATAGTAGTACATTTGACTAGTCTGTCATCTGCTTTATAAAATTCTGGTGACTTGAATTTATTTTTAATCTTTCTGAGAGAAGCCAGTTCTATTTTCATAAATGACCAATTTAAGCTAATAAAGCATTTATTAACTTTGATTTTATATTTTATTTTAAAGCTATGATATTTTTTATTGGCAGGTGGTACTTAAACCACATTTTATATCTCATGGTTAGGTTTTAATTTAGACCAAGAATAATTTTAGAATTATACAACTTAAAAATAGCTAAATGTATAGTATGTGAACATTTCTTGGTCATTTGTGATAGCTAAAAAGTAGGATTGCATTTTGGAAAAAAATAACTTTATAGTTCTTTGGGCTTGTTTTCTGGCAAGCTTTAATGATTTTGTTTATAAGATGAACTTTAAAAAAATAAAAAAGGATCAAATGTCAAGAGAGTTTTAAAATTACTTAAGACAGTTTTTGTTTTCCAGAGGGAATATTTTCGGTTTGGCTTCTTATAACCTCACTCTGGTAAAATACAGCATTGTATTTATGAGGTTCTTTTGATCTTATGTCAGTGAAATGTAATTTAATGCATTTTAGTCCTGGTAAAATAAAATTTGTGGCTGTTTAATCTTTTGTAAAAAGATGATGATGAAATAATTTGTTTCTAGTATTGATTTACTTTCAAATTAAATTATACATTCTGGAACTGAAATTGCAGAGTACTCTAGGAATCCAGACAATAACACCTTCAAAGAGAATCCTGAGATTTACAATAAAATAGGTTTTGTTTAGACATATTTGACTATTAAAATGAACATATGTAAATGTTATATCCTTTCAGTTGTCCAGCAAGCATCACAGAACATGAATACATAGTAAAAGAATTTAGACCAGAGGAGTTAGCTTCTAAAATTGTTTTAAGGAAATAAAGCAGCCCAAATGGTCATTTCTTTGACTTAAAGATATAATACTGTCCTGCTAGTATCCTATACTTATGATAAACTCCACATTATAAGGAATGTGGGGTAGGAGGAAATACTTTATTTGAGGCATGATTATATATATGGAAAAGGGCCTTTTATAATTGTGTTAATTTCAGAGTCTAATAGAGTTAAAACATAAGTGCACAATAAATCTTGGAAATAATTTGCTCTCACTGTCACCATAAATGAGATAGAGAGTGTCCTTTGTGTCTGAACACCAAAAGGGTACTCAGTAGGAAGCAAGGAGATTCATTTTCTTTCTGAGTCAATTGCATTTCCTTTTGCAGAATTTAGGCAACCAAACTCATTTTGTTCAAAAGGATGGAAAAGTGCAAGAAGGCAGAAACAATTTGTATTTTTAAATTCTAAACTCTCATAGAGAATGGACATTTCTAGAATTTAAAGATCAATTTGAGGTAAGAGTTTGATCTTTAAAAGAGAAAAGCAAAAGGAATTCTCTTGAACAGTGTTACCAGTTTGCTGCACTCTATGTTCAGAAGAACAGATAATAAATAATTGGGATTGTGTGTGTGTGTTTGTGTGAGAGAGAGTGAGAAATATAAAGAAAACTTTTGTTGGGGCACCTTTGTAGGCAACCCACAGATTAGTAGACAGTAATATTGATAATTAAATTATTGAATAAGAGCTAAGTCCTTGGCAAAGTCCTTTACATTCATCATCTATTTAATTCTCATGAGTCCCATATCAGGTCAGTTCTGTTTCAGTTTTACAGGTGAGGAAACTGTAAGAAAGGTTAAACTGTTAGAAAGGTTCAATTTGTCAATGGTTATACAACTAATTAAATGTCAGAGCTGCAATTAGGGGATTACAAAGAGGTCTTTTATTCCAGAGCCCATGAGCTTAAGCATTATGCTTTATATAATTAATATATTAAGATAAATATAAACCTAGACGTGGAGATTTGGTGTTTTAGTGGGTCATTCAGAAAACATGGATACCTTATCATAGGACTAGGCTTTTCAATTAACTGGTATACTTTTTAAATACATTTCTGAACAGCCCTGTTTTTTTTCAAGTGCAATAAATGTGTGTGTAGATATGTGGGTGTATCTGTACATACACACATACATGTGTATGTCTGCAAATATACACACACATGTACATATGTGTGTGGAGGGGGAACCAAACTAATAAGGCATGTTACGGTAAGAAAGTTCTTAATCTAGTAGGAAAAACTCTTAAGTGGGGAGAATAGAAAACTGAATTTGAGTTCAGATTGTGCCTCTGATGACCAGTATGACTTGCCTTTTGTAGACCTTGGTTTCCTTATTTGTAAGATTAGAGGATTTAATAATTTTTAAGGTCTTTTCTAGTATTATGATTTCAGAAAGTAAAAATTATGAATATAAAACATAGTACTTTTGCAAGATGAGGTAAACAACCACTAAAATAAATTTTACTTTAGACAGTGATACACTTTTATGTTTCTTAGTGTCATGTCTTAATGTGGGTTCTCACCAACTGCCTAAAAGAAGTTAGGTAGGGGCACCTGGGTGGCTCAGTCGTTAAGCGCCTGCCTTCAGCTCGGGTCATGATCCCACGGTCCTGGGATCGAGCCCCATATTGGGCTCCCCTCTTAGTGGGGAGCCTGCTTCTCCCTCTCCCTGCCGCTCCCCCTCCTGCTTGTACTCTGTCTCTCTCTCTCTCTCTCTCTCTGTGTCAAATAAATAAAATCTTAAAAAAAAAAAAAAAAAAAAGAAGTTAGGTAAACTTCCAAAGGCTTACCAGCTACTTTACCTGCCTTCTACTGCTTTAGCATTCCATCATCTTTATCTCTACAGATGTTGGGATTTACAGGCTAGTGCTTGCTTCCACTCCTGTGAACCACTCATTTCGTGGCCAGCACAAGGGACTCTTCTGATCTAGTCAGCATGGGAGCTTTAATTCAGTTTTAATTCCCTAATTATGATCAGAACTTGGTGGAAACCTTTGTTTCCCCTGAAGGAATCTAATAGTTTTTCTTCCAAATATTACTGAACTCTGTATCTGTGTTCAATTTGATTTAAATATTTCTTTAGGTGTTAGAAATGCCAAATACAAAATATATACTCATTCTTGGGGATTTTGCAGGCCCAATAGGGAGTATTCCTTATAACTTTTAAAAAAATGTGATAGAAAGGGACAAGCAGAGTATTTACTATGCACTTTATATCTGCTTGCTGTTGAATTTATCTGCCTCAGATATTCAGTGCATTCAGATCCACTGGTTAAGCCACTTTGAGGTTTCATGCTTAAATTCCATTTTCTTAGTAGCAAGACTGGCAACTTAAATTAATTTATTTGGGATTTGTTCATTTGATTTTTACTTTTGCTGTTTCTTTGAACATTTGAAGAAATCCATTCAGTCTTTCATTAACCAATATTTATTGGACCCCTTTATGTGCCAAGTACTGTCCAAAGTATTGGGAATACAAAGATGAGTAAAATATTCCATTATTTGAGGAGGTATCTACTGGGGAAACCAATGTAAATAAACTGTAGCAATTTAATAAGCACTATAATAATTAATACAAGGTGCGATTGGAACACAGAGATGGAAAGTCCCAACTGTTTAGGGTTTTCAAGGAAAGCCTCTCAAAGATGGCAACATTTTGTTTGACTCTTAAAAGATGGGGAAGATCTCATCAGAAAGGGTGCTTTGAGGGCGCCTGGGTGGCTCAGTGGGTTAAAGCCGCTGCCTTCGGCTCAGGTCATGATCCCAGGGTCCTGGGATCGAGGCCCACATCGGGCTCTCTGCTCAGCAGGGAGCCTGCTTCCTCCTCTCTCCTCTCTCTCTGCCTGCCTCTCTGCCTACTTGTAATCTCTCTNNAAAAAAAAAAAAAAAAAAAGAAAGGGTGCTTTGAGATGACTGGGATAAAGAGGGGTGCTTTTTTATTGTGTGCTTCCAGACCCCAGCAAATTTTGTGCATTTGAATTTTTTCTTCTCACATGTTACCTCCCCACACCTTTTTGCCTTTGAGCTACTGCTGTGTGTGTTGTATTAAGTACACACACTACAGTTGGTCCATTGTACCCGTTGGACATGATGACGTTTTTGTTACTTAACAGCAAACACCTTAATTCTTTGTGTGGCAGTTTTCCATCACAAGAATGTTGCTGAATCAGAGTATGGGCAGCCTCTGAAATTCAACTGTGTGACCTAAGAATTATCTCTCATATGTAAAGCTGCCATGGTAGAACTCCATTTTGATTACAGCTCCGCATAGCAGATGATTTTACCTTGGTCTCACCTCCATGAGAGTAGGGAGTCAGAATTTTCTATGCTGCAAGATGGTGGTGGCAACAAATTGAAGGGGGAATTTCTCTTGTTGGAATCTGATGTGTGAAGAGATGGGAGGGAGGTGGGGAGATGGCTTCCAGCATCCTAGATTTCAGCTAGGAAAATAGAAATAATGACAGATTATGATAAATTACTCTAGGCCATTTGTAAACTTACCTACTTTTTCAAAAATTATTTCTCTGAGCAGACGTGTTCAGAATTATGATTTATAAACATTTGAAATGTGACCTGTATGTGAGTTGCAATTGTATGTACTAAATCAGTGTTGATAAATAGATATTATCCCTGTGGCTGGTGTCATCTTTCCTGTAGTGCCTTTTGTTGTTGAATCCAATCCTCATTGTCTCTTTATTCTCTTTTTATCCTTTTTCTGTTCTTAGCTGCTGCTAGAGAATGAAAATTCTACTGTCCTTTCTTCCTTCAGAACAATTTGTAAATCCTTTCCTTTACACCAGCTTAGGTAGGCCTTGGTCATCTCTTTGTTACTTAGAAAATACTAAGGTATTTTTTGTCTTTAGATATCTCTTGTTACTTCAAGGAAGTTCTTGATGTTGTCACTAAAAAGTGACCTTCAGCTATTATTTTGATCTTAATACTTGAAGACCCGTTAGTGTCATGATTCTCAAGATTCTTTAGTAACGGTTGTTGTCAAAGTCACAAAACCAGCCCTTCCTGTAGTAAGCTGCCTTTACTGATGGAATTATGTCATGTCCTTCAGATGTGTTATGGCAGAAAAAAATGCTGAGAATCCCCTTTTAAAATTGAGATATATTACATACCATAACATTCACCCTTTTATTTTTTATTTTTTAAAGATTTTATTTATTCATTTGACAGAGAGAGAGAGACAGTGAGAGGGAACACAAGCAGAGGGAGTGGGAGAGGGAGAAACAGGCCTCCTGCTGAGCAGGGAGCCTGATGTGTGGCTCAATCTCAGGACCCTGGGATCATGACCGGAGCTGAAGGGAGATGCTTAACGACTGAGCCACCCAGGTGCTCCACATTCACCCTTTTAAAGTATGCAATCCACTGTTTTTTAGTATGTTCCTAAGGCTGTGCACTCATTACCCCTGTCTAATTCCAGAACATTTTTATTACCCTAAAAGAAACCCCTATCAGTTAGCCGTCACTGCACATCCTCATCTTTCCAGCTCCTGGCAACCACTAATATACTTTCTTTCTCTATGGATTTAGTTATTCTGGACATTTCATATAAATGGAATTATACAGTATATGGCCTTTTTTGTTTTTTACTTAGTGTAATGTCTTTAAGGTTCATTTATGTTGTTCATGTATCAGTATTTCATTCCCTTTATGGTTAAATAATGTTGCATTGTATGGATATAACACATTTTGTTTACTCATTCATCAGTTGATGGACATTTGTGTTATTTCTACTTTTTGGTTATTGTGAATAATGCTGCTATCACATTCATATTTGAGTTGTGTGGATATTTGTTTTCAGTTCTCTTGGGCATATATACTCAGGTATGGCTAACTCTGTGTTTAGCTTTTTTGAGAAACCAGCAAACTTTTTCAAAGCAACTGAGCAACTTTTGAGTAGCTTTACCTTTTCTTTGGTTTAGGACCAAGATCTTTGTCCTTTGTTTGTGAGATTGGACTAGCCTATCTTTTTCCCAGGACATTGTTCACACTTGCAGTGAGTCTGAAATACAGATTAATTCAGTTGTTCTTCCATCAAATCAGACTACCTACCATTCTGACCTTTGTCTCAGGCAGCACCTTGTGCTGGAAGTTTTTCCCCCAACTGAAGTAGGTTCCAACATTTAGGTTCAGAAACCTGAACTACTTTATCTTAACATACAACTCCAATAATTCCCTCTTCACTCATCACTCCACACAACATATTTAGTCCTTCATAGATGTATTGTGTAACTACTTCAGTGTATATGTGGTTAATGTTTATATGTCCTTTGGGTCTTTCTGGTGAATGTTTATGGGTTAGATATTATAGATTTCCTCTAGGGCAGTAATTGTGTTCCCCTCAGTTCCTGGCACATTGCCAAATGTTGACAGCCATTGAATACTTTTTTACTTTTGGTGTACATGAAATTCATTTTTGAAAGTCTTCCTTTTAAATTTGCTGAATTTAAAAACTTGAGCATATTATAGGACACTAAAAAAGCAGCATCTTGTGAAAAATTCTCAGAGAAGCAAAGTTTGATACCAGGAACAGAACTGAAGAAAGCCAAAAGCAGGGCAAACTTTGTTAATCAGCTGAACCAAGTGTAAGTCCCAGGTATTTGAAAAATTGAACCACTACAAAGAATAAAGGTATTTTCTGAAATATACCTTGTAAATAAATCAGTTTAAGTGGGGATCAAACCTATATTTCTAAATTTAAGGAAAATATAATTAGTCTCAGAACTAGAGTTGACATTTTTGTTTAAACTCCATGGTTATTTGATATTTGAAGTGTACTTTTGTTGTATGAATACAAAATTAATTAGGCTACTACTACTCAAGGTAACTTCAGTTACTCCTCTCCCTAGACAGCTCTTTAAAATCTATAGTTTTATTATAGCTCATGAATTGTAACAGATAATCATCCCAAGGAGAGGAATTCTTTACATCATGATGCAAGGCCCAGTCTATGTTTTTCTAGACACCTGGATTTAGAGGTTGTCCAGAGAACTAAAGGGATTATAAAAAACTAAAACTTGTCCATCAGTGGTATTATGTTTTATGTTAAACAAGTCATATTTCTGGAGAAAGCAGAGTTAAGTATTGAAAAAATGATTTCTATAAGGCTTCTGTTTTAAGGAGAGCCAATCGTGAAACTTTAAGTTCATATAGAATAAATTTCTATGGAGTTTTTTCTCACTTTAAGTACATGAGCTCTCCTAGTGTATCACATGACTCAGTTTGCAAAAAATTCAGTTCACACGCAATTTCCAAAAAAATGTCAAGCTTATAATTAGTTTTCTAATGGTAACTGAACATTGAAGATTATTTTAAATGTAAAATCAAATGATTCAAATATCTGACATTTCATCATAGTTTCTCTTTAGCTGTAGTTGTTTTGTCTGGTTTTTGTTAAATTTTTAAAAATGTTTTTAATTTATTTGGTGACTATTTGCTGAACATCTGTAATACACCAGGTTCTGTGCCGGATATGGGTGATTCAGTCAATAGGCCATGGTCTGAGTCCTTAGGGAACTTACAGACTTGAGGGATACAGGCAAGTAAAAAGGTAATTAGAGCATAGTGGGATAGGGCTGAGATAGGGAAAATATATAGGTTGCCATATGGGTACCTTATCTGTTCTTGGTGGGGGTTCAAGGATGATATTTCAGTTGTGACTTGAAAGATAATTAGAAGTTACACAGGTGAATGGGCAGTACATAAGAGTGAGTGAGGGTTGGGGAATTACTGTGCAGGCTACAGGGGTTCCGGAAATTCTTTATAAAGGAAGGGTTTCTATCTGGTTGAAAAGGGAGTGTGGTAGGAGTTGTATGGTGTGTAGTAAACAAATTTTAGCTTAAATTATTTATCTGAATTGATTTCAGGAACTTTTTTTTACCATGTTGTAGGTGGGAAGGCTAAAGCTCTCTCCAGGACCCTTTGGAGTCTCCACTGAGTAGCACTTGTAGCGATATGAAGGAAAGATACTATGGTGAGGGAATTGAAAGGATTTCAGTGCCAGATCTTAGAGAGTGGTAATGGGTGAGGTGAGAGGTATAAAAAATTAAGTTGGAGAAGTAAATGGGGTCTTGGAAATCATGTCATGGACTTTGTACATTTTTCTGAAGACAGTGGGGGACCATTTGTAGGATTTTAAGCGGATAGTAACAAGTTCAGATAATCATTTTAAAAGATTCCTTGGCAACACATTCAGAATAACTACAGGGAACTGCCATTAGAATGTAATAGTAATCTAGGTGAGAAAGGCTGGAATTAGGAAATGACTTGTTAATTTCTTGGATGTGAGAGAGGAAGAAGTAAGAAGAACCATGGATAAGGCTTAGGTTTCTGGCATGAGCAGCAGGATATTGCCATTCACACAGATAGCAAAACAGTAAGAGGAGCAAGTTTGAGTTTTGTTGTATTGAATTTTGTGTACCTGTTAAATATGTAAGAAGATGTGTTCATTAGGCGGATACATTAGTCTAGTGCTCAAGAGAGATCTGGGTAGATGTAAGCTCGGGAGTTACCAGGTACTTGAAACTTCGAGCAATCTTAAAATTGTCTAGGGAAAGTGTAGAGTGAGAAAAGATCCTAGGATAGAATGTAGAGAAAAAGATGTCCATCCAGGAAGCCAATAAGTTGAATCCTGAGAAGGTAGAGAAAGCAGGATAACCCCATTGTGCAACAGGATTTGTGCAGTGTATAGCTTATTGGCTATACACAGCAACTTGGAGAAAAACCAGGACCTTGTAGGTAAAAGTATAATAACTAATTAGAGAGTGTTTTCAGAAAGAGTGGTAGGCATACCGTATGCCACACAAAGGGTAAGGGAGATAGTGAAGTGTTTGGGTTAAGTAATATATTCTAAACAAAAGAAAAATTCAGTGAAAGATTTTTGGATCCTAGAGCTGAAATTATAACTCACTTTGTAGGTTTTATCCAAAATGTTTTGTGGTACTTTTATGGGTAGCTTTGTCATTCAAGGCCAAGCAATGAAAAACTTTTTCTTCCATCTTTGGTTCCACATTGGCTGTATTATTGAAGCTAAACCTGTAGATACTAGCTTGCTATTTCTTTATTTGTTTGTTCATTCATTCCATGCTATTCAAGGTAATTCTTTATTTTTTTTAATAAAATAACTTTTTTTTCTCTGATTATAAAAGTGATACAGGTTCATTGTAGAAAGTTCGTAGTCCAGAAATGTATACAGAAACTAAAAGCCCTAAAGACAGTTACTATTTTATCATCTTCACAGATAACGTTATGAATGTAAGTAGAGATTAATGAAATCTAGTATGATCTTACTTTTTTTAATTCAAGAATATTGTGCATTTTTTCCTGTCAGTAAATATAGCTATAATTAAGTTTTAATTATTGTGGGCATTATGTATATATGAATGTAAATATGTATGTAGTGAACCAGTTCTCTAGTAATAGGAAAAATTTAAGTAGTCTCTAAATTTTAACCATTACAGTTATTGAAGGACCTCCTAGAAAATATGTCTGTAGTTCTCCAACTGTAGCATGTCCTTGAAGTGGAATTTCAGGGTCAAAGGTTATATACTTTAAACAGCTGTTTTTTATGATAAAATAAGATTGGGATATGAAATTCATATATCCTCATAATAAAAAATTCAGACAGTACATAAATAACTAGGAAAATCTAAGTCTTCCTCTTTAGAATAATCATTGTCAGCAGCTCCTCGTTTATGAAGCATATATGTATGGGTAGACTTTAAAATTTATTGTAATATTTTGTTCATTTTGAGCACAGAATACATGCATATGAAAAAAAATGTAGATATACTGGGGAAGTGTAAACTGAAGTGTTGTCACCCTGTCTCCTCCAGCCACTCAGGTCCTCTTCCCAGAGCTGTCCACTGATAGCTTTCTTGTGTATGCTTTCCAATTTGTGGAAACAAACATCTTTTGACTTTGTTTATGTTATTATTTTTCATGTGCAACTCTTATTTTTATGAAGTCACATTTATCATTCATTTCCTTAATGGCTGCTGGGTTATGTGTCTGAATTAGTTAGAAAGGTCTGTATGTCATTATCTTTAAACACAAATTTTATGATAACGTATATATAATTCTGTGCCTTGCTTTTTTCAGTTCATATGTTTTGGTGATCAGTACCTGCACATATAACACAATTCATTTCATCAGCATTGTCCTGTTTTATGGATGTAATATAATATACTGTTCCAGTTGAAGGGCATTTAGGGTCCTTCACTTTTTTGTGCTCCTTAAAGCACTGCAATAAATGTCCTTTACATCTGTCTTTGCACACAGCATTCTCTCAGATGGGAGCAGAACTTCCCAGGTCCCCAAAATTCCCCACAGAGATATTTACTGATACCACTGGCAAAGAGTAAAGTTTTCATGTAGCAAGAGAAGCTCCCTTGTTCTATCTGCAGGGAGTTTTATCCCTGTTGGCTTTCAGGGGTCCTAGAAACTGGTCATTATGCCCAAGTACAAGTTACTGATAACAACCGTGGTACCTCACTGCAGGACTGGTGAAGTGCAGCTCAGTTTCTCAAGAATAAGTCCTAATAGGTCTGGATTAAGGCTCTTCTGTGGGTCAATGTTATGTCCTCTAAAAAGATTGTACCAATTACACATCAGAACTCCAAAAACAAAACTTACTGAAAGGAAGAAGTGGGAATAGATGTAGTAATGATATGTTTGAATCATGGAAGTTAAATACATTGTAAAGTTGGAATTGTTTAGCTTATTCTTTTGGAACTTTTGCTTTGAGTTTTCTTTCCCCACATAGTTCTGTGAATTTTAGATTACTTATTGGGATAGAAAAATTTAAGAGCCTTGTGGATGTTTAAAGTTACAGTCATTATTATGTTTATATCTTATGTTTATTTCATCAGACTTCTCTATTCCCACTTAATACTGCTGGTACACTTTGTTCCTATTACAAATAACTAATGCTCTGGATGTGTTCTACCTCCAATCACTTAACACACTGACTCTTACACTTACTTAGATGATCCCTTCTGTTTCTTATTGCTTGGCTTTGGTCATCGTTTCATTCTCTGCCCAGCACTGACCTTCAACCAATCTTTTACTTTCTCCTCCTTTTTGGCTTGCTTTTTATGTTTTTTTTTAATTTAGTTTAATTTTGCTTAAAATCAGTTAATTAACATATAGTGTATTCTTAGTTTCAGAGGTAGAGTTCAGTGATTCGTCAGTTGCATGTAACACCCAGTGCTGGTTACATCACATGCCCTCCTTAATGCCCATTACCCTATTTATCTCATCCCCTTACCCCCTTCTCCTCCAGTAACCCTCAGTTTGTTTCCGATGGTTAAGAGTCTCTATGGTTTGTCTCCCTTTCTGATTACATCTTGTTTTATTTTTCCCTCCCTTCCTCTATGCTCCTCTGTTTTGTTTCTTAAATTCCATATTTGAGTGAAATCATGCAACAGTTGTCTTTCTCTGATTGACTTATTTCACTTATCATAATATCCTCCAGGTCCATCAGCATCGATGTAATTGGTAACTATCATCTGTTGACTGAGTAATATTATTCCAGTGTGTGTGTGTGTGTGTGTGTGTGTATACACACACACTCACACATCAAATCTTCTTTATCCATTTATCAATGGACATCGACTCTTTCCAAAGTTTGGCTGTTGTGGACATTGCTGCTATAAACATTGGGGTCAGGTGCTCCTTCGGATCATTACGTATCTTTTGGGTTAATACCTAGTAGTGCAATTATTAGGTCGTAGGGTAGCTCTATTTTTAACTTTTTGAAGAACCTCCATACTGTTTTCCAGAGTGGCTATACCAGCTTGCATTCCTACCAGCAGGGTAAGAGGGTTCCCCTTTCTCCATATCCCGACCAACATTTGTTATTTCCTGACTTGTTAATTTAACCATTCTGACTGGCGTGAGGTGGTTATCTCATTGTGGTTTTGATTTGTATTTCCCTGGTGATGAGTGATATTGAACATTTTTTTAGGTGTCTTTGCCCATTTATGTGTCTTCTTTGGAAAAATGTCTGTTCGTGTCTTCTGTCCATTTCTTGACCAGATTATTTGTTTTTTGGGTGTTGAATTTGATAAGTTCTTTATAGATTTTGTATACTAGCCCTTTATCTGATAAAACATTTGCAAGTATCTTCTCTCATTCTGTAGGTTGTCTTTGGGTTTTGTCAACTGTTTCCTTAGCTGTGCAAAAACTTTTTATCTTGATGAAGTCCCAGTCTGCTTTTTCTGCTTTGCACTGATTTTGGTTTTGGGTTGTGCTTTGTCACCTGTCTTAGGTGACCTCTGGGTTTGCCTCCATAGACTGGGAAACTGGAGCTCCTGCTGTCAATGGAATTGCCTGACCATGTGTTCAGCAGAGGTAATCATTCATGGTAGATAAGCAGGCAGATGATTATAAGATAATTTTGATGCATTTCAATTTTGAAGAGACATATAAAAAGTTTTAAGTACTGTTATAAATAATTCCTTCTTCATAGACATAATTTCTGTTGGACAGAAGTTGGGAAGGTATTTACTCTGTGTAGAGAGATGCAAAGCTGAAGAAAGGCACAAACATTTTATCTTCTTATCTTTTTTTTTTTCAGAGATTTTATTTTATTTATTTATTTATTTATTTATTTATTTATTTATTTATTTTTAAAAAAGATTTTATTTATTTGACAGAGAGAGATTACAAGTAGGCAGAGAGAGAGGAAGAAGCAGGCTCCCTGCTGAGCAGAGAGCCCGATGCGGGCCTGGATCCCAGGACCCTGAGATCATGACCTGAGCCGAAGGCAGAGGCTTTAACCCACTGAGCCACCCAGGCGCCCTTTTCAGAGATTTTATTTAGTTATTTGACACAGAGAGAGAGAGAGAGAGAGAGAGCACAAACAGGGGGAGCCCAGAGGGAGAGGGAGAAGCAGACTCCCTGCCTGATGCAGGGTTTGATCCCAGGACCCTGGAACCATGATCAGAACCAAAAGCAGATGCTTATCCAACTGAGCCACCCAGGCACCCAGGCATCTTTTTATCTTAAAATCTGTTGCTACAAATGAGTCCAGCTCTACTTGAAAATTTAAACCAGATATCCTGAAGTTGAAAGTTACTATTATCCTGTCTTGGCTAAGGCTAGCTGACCTCTGCATATCCTCTTTAGGCTTGTGACATGAGCAAGTGCATACGTGAAAAAAAAAGTAAATCTATTAAGGTAGCACATACTTCTCATACTTCATCTGTTTCTCTTCTGCTTTTTGTTTGTTTGTTTTTTGGATTGGACCATTCAGTTCTAAAAGGTGATTCAGCCTGATGTTCTTTAAGAACTTGAAGTTTTCAATGCAATCAAAAGCTGTAACACTTTTAAACCTTATTATTTTGGCTTTCATCATACAGAGTCTTTGCTCTATTTCTATTGCACTCTGTGTAACTGGACTCACTGAGTGTAAGTTTGCTTGCTGGTTCTCAGATCAGAATGCGGTACAATTACATTTTGCCTTAGTGAAATTCTGTACTATAATTATCCCAGAACATTTTGGAATGTAAGATAACATTTGCCACTAGTTCTTTATTTTAAAAGTGTTTAAAAGTACTTTTGATCTAGTTGCAGTGTACTAAGTAGGGAGATTAAATCCCAGTTGTCTTCCTGGAGAAAATATTAGTAATACCTTCCAAGAAGTTACAAATTTATAGTTCATAATTTTTTTTTTAAGTAGACTCCATGCCCAGCGCAGAGCCCAAGGTGGGGTTTGAACCCACAACCCTGAGACCAAGACCTGAACTGAGATCAAGAGTCGGATGAACTTACTAAACCACCCAGGTGCTCCATGAAATTCTTTATACTTTATTGATTAAAATTCACGTACCATAGAGTTACCTATTTAAAGTGTACAGTTCACTGTTTTTTAGTATGCTCAGAGGGTTGTGGAGTTGTCACCACAATCTAATTTTAGAATGTTTTTGGCCCTCCTAAAAGAAACCTTGTATCCATTAGCAGCCATTCCCCTTTCCCTTCAATCCTCTAGCCCTAAGCAACCACAAATCTGCTTTCTGCGTCTGGATTTGCCTACAGTGGACATTTCATTTAAATGAAATCATACAGTATGTGGTCTTTTGTGACTGGCTTCTTTCACTTTACATAATGTTTTCAAGGTTCGTCAATGATTTAGGATGTACCACATTTTGTTTAGTCATTTATCAGTTGATAGATATTTGAGTTGTTACCACTTTTTGGTTATCATAATAATGCTGGTATGAATATTGGTGTACAACTATTTGAGTTTCTGGCTTCAGTTCCTGCCTTAGGTCTATACCTAGGAGTGGAATTGCCAGATCATATGGTAACTCTGCTTAATTTTTGAGTAACTGCCAAACAATTTCCACAGCGGCTGCACCATTTTAATTCCCAACAGCAATGCATTTGGGTTCCAGTTTCTCCACATCCTTGCCAACACATATTTTCCTCTTTTTTTTTAATATCGCCTTCCTTATTAATGGTATTAATGGTATTTCGTTGTGGTTTTTTTTTTATTATTATTGTGGTTTTGATTTGCATTTCCCTAGTGACAATGATGTTAAGCATCTTGTGATGTACTTACCATTTGTATACCTTTTTGGGAAAAAATAATCAAGATTGGGTTATCTTTTTAACCCATTTTAAGGTTGGGTTATCTTTTTATTATTGAGTTGTAGGAGTTCTTTTTAAATTCTGGATACTAGACTCTTATCAGATACATGATTGGCAAATATTTTTCCCACTTGGTGTTGTCTTTTTACTTTCTTATTGGTGTTCTTTATAGCACAGAAGTTTTTAATTTTGATGCAATCCAGCGTTTTTATTTTTCCTTTTGCCACTTACGCTTTTGGTGTTGTATCTAAAAACTGCTGTTCGACCCAAGGTCTCAAATACTTACTCCTATGTTTTTTCCTAAGAGTTTTATCATTTTAACCCTAGATTTAGGTCTGTGATAAATTTTGAATATTGTGTGAGTTGGGGTTCAGCTTTGTTCTTTTGCTGCTTGTGGATATCCAGTTGTCCCAGCATCTTAGAATTGTCTGGGCACCTTTGTTAAAAATCAGTTGGTCCTAAATGTAGGACTTTTTCCTGCACCCTCAGATCAGTTTTACTGATCTATATGTTGTCCATAAGCCAGTACTACACTATATTGATTACTGTAGTTCAAAATTGGGAAATACGAGTGCTCCAGTTTCATGAGTGAAATTGGGAAATGTGAGTGCTCCATTTTCAAGATTTCATTTTTCATTTTTTTAATTGTGGTAAAATACCCATAATATAAAATTTACTGTCTTAACCATTTTTAAGTATACAACTCACGGATACTAAGTACATTCTTATTGTTCAGCCATATCCCAGCATCCATCTCCAGAACTGTTTTCATCTTATAAAACAGAAACTCTGTATCTGGTCAATAATAACGCCCCTTTCTCCCCCATCCCAGCCCTTGGAAACCCCCATTCTACATTTTGTGTCTGTGATTTTACTGTTTTAAGTACCTCATGTAGGTGGAATCATACAGTATTTATTTTTTTGTAAATGGCTTGTTTCACTTAGCAGAGTATTCTCAAAATGCATCCGTATTTTAGCATGTATCAGAACTTCTTTTCTAAGGCTAAGTAATATCTCATTGGATATATAGACCACATTTTGCTTATCCATTCATCCATTGATGAACACTTGGGTAGCTTCCACATTTTAGCTACTGTGAATAATGCTGCTGTGAACATGAGTATACAAATATTTCCTCAAGACCTTCCTTTCAGTTTTCTTGGATGTATAACCAGAAGCGAAATTGCTGGATCATATGGTAATTCTATTTTTAATTTTTTGATGAATTGCCATACTGCTTTCCTCAGTGGCTGTAGCATTTTATATTTCTACTGACAGTGCATAGGGGTTCCAGTTTCTCCACATCCTTGCCAACACATATTATTTTCTGGTTTTTGTTTGCTTTTATAGTAGCTGTCCTAATGGGTATCAGGTGGTATCTTGTAGTTTTGATTTGCATTTCCTTAATGATTAGTGATGTTGAGCATCTTTTCATGTTCTTATTGGCCATTGTGTAAGTTCTTTGGAGAAATGTCTATTCAGATCCTTTGCTCATTTTTGAATTGGTGGTTTATTTTTTGTTGTTGAGTTTTAGGAGTTCTCTTTATATTCTGGATGTTAATTCCTTATATAAGAATTATAAACATTTTCTGCCATTTTGCAGACTGCCTTTTTACTCTATGGATATTGTCTTTGATACTCAATTAAAAAAATTTGTATGAAATCCAATAGCTGTTTTGTCTATTTTCTATTTTGTTTTGTTTTGTTTTCTGTGCCTTTGGTGTTATAGCCAAGAAATCATTGCTAAATCCAATGTTTTGAAGCCTTCACCCTATGTTTTCTTCTAAGAGATTTATAGTTTTAGGTCTTACATTGAGGTCATGAATCTATTTTGCATAATTTTTGTATATGGTGTTAGGTAATGGTCCAGCTTCATTCTTTGGCATGTGGATATCCACTTTTCAACCACTTGTCATAAAGATCTTTTTCTATATAAAGTGGCCTTAGCACACTTACCAAAAATCATTTGACCATATATGTAAGGGTTTATTTCTGGGCTCTTTATTCTATTCTTTTGGTGTATATATTTGTCTTTATGTCATTACCAGAGTTGTTTTGATTACTGTAGCTTTGTAGTAAGTTTTGAAATCAGGAGTGTGAGTTCTTTCTAGCCTTATTCTTCTTTTTCAAGATTGTTTAGATTATTCTGTGTCTCATTAAGTTTAAACTCTGATTGCATTTGGTCTTCTTTTACTTTTCTAATAGATTGGAGTATCTTAGATATATATGTGTGTGAATGGCTCTAGGTTACTAAGTTTTCTTTCTAGGTAACTGGTTCATTTTTTATTCACTGAACATTTATTTTAATCATTGTGGATGAAAATCATCCTAAATGTATTATATAATTTCTGTGTATGTATATATATATGTATATATTGACTTCTGTACTAAATAGTTGTGTTTTCAGAGTTCATCTATCTATGTTGTTTTTCTTTACTCTTCCCTTGTCAGCTATCACTTATAGAAGGAACTTAATGCTTTTTAAATTACGGGAGTAATGGAGTATCAGTTATAGAAAATGCAGATAAGTTCTAGAAAAAAATAAAATTCACCTTTGGCCATCTAGACTTTTTCTAGACGTGTTTTAAAGTCAGATTATAGGGCGCCTGGGTGGCTCAGTGGGTTAAAGCCTCTGCTTTCGGCTCAGGTCATGATCTCAGCGTGCTGGGATCGAGGCCGGCATCGGGCTCTCTGCTCAGCAGGGAGCCTGCTTCCTCCTCTCCCTGTCTCTCTGCCTGCCTCTCTACCTACTTGTAATCTCTCTCTCTGTATCAAATAAATAAATAAATCTTTAAAAAAAAAATAAATAAATAAAGTCAGATTATATTGTGTCTATTAGTTTAAAACCTGCTTCATTCCCTCAACAATAGATTGTGTATATTCCATGTTATTAACCATCTTTCTGTTAAGTTTTTTTTTCCTGTTAAGTTTTAATGTCTATTTATTGTATTGTGTGGTGGTTATTATTTTTACATTTAATATTTATATTCCGTTTTCCTTTGCAATTGAAATTTTGTTGCTACATCTTTGTAGATGTCCGTGATTTTATTTGAGGAAAAATTTCTAGAAGTGGCTTTGCTGGATCAGTTTTTAAGGTTTTTGATATATAAGGCCAAATTTTCTCCAGGAAAGTTTGAACTTGTTTGTAATCTCATACGTAATGAACAGAAGTAATATTTGCTGCTTTCTTGATCAGAATCTTTATTGTTTAATTTAAAAAATGATTTTCTTTTAATCTTTGCAAATTTGATAGGAAACATAGAATCATGATTTTATTTACATTTGTTTCATTAATGTTTAAATTTACAGCTTTTTAATTCATTATTTAGTGTCTGGTAATTGCCCATATTTTGCCTGTTTTCCTAAAATATTCTTCTTTAAAATTTTTTTTGTAAAGCATTTGTTTAATGGGATATTAACTCTTTATTCATATTGCAAATATTTCTGATTTTTATTTGTTTTTATATTTATGAAATTTTAATGTATAATAAAATTCATCATTGTCTTATTGCTTCTGACTTTTCTCCATTATATACATTTTTTTTACATCTTCTAACATTTTTAAGGTTTTAAAAATTTTTGCAGGTAAATTTATATTTAATCTTAAATTTATGTTAATAGTATGTTATGTAGGGTTCTAACTGTAAATTTTCTAGTCCTTTTAATACTGTTGAATAATTCTTTCACAATTCATTTGAAATGCCATTTGTATCATTTCCTTAGGTTCCCATGTATACTTGTGTTTCTCTGCTAGTCCATTTATCTGCCTGTTCTTGTGTTACTCCCCTATTATTTTAAGTCATAGGTTATAATAGCTGGTAAGATACCCTTTCATTACTCTTTTAAAAAACTGTAGTTGCTTTTGTCCATTTATTCCCAGTAAACTTTAAAATCAACAATTCAAGAGACTCCTGGGTGGCTCAGTTGGTTAAACATCCAGTTCCTGGTTTTGGCTCAGGTTATGATCTCAGGGTCTGAGATCCAGCCCTGTGAGCCCTACATGCGGCTCCATGCTCAGTGGGGAGTCTGCTTGAGATACTCTCTCTCCCTCTGCCCCTCCCCCTTATGCTTGCACATGCGCATACTCTCTAAATAAATAAATTTTAAAAAGTATAAAATCAGCAATTCAAGTTCTAGAAAATATTTTTTGACTTGGGTTTAAATGTGTTAAGCGTGTTGATTCATTTACTTCCCATATTCAGCAGTATGGTTATTTATTTTTTTTTAAGATTTTATTTATTTATTTGACACAGAGAGAGAGATTACAAGTAGGCAGAGAGGCAGAGGCAGGCAGAGAGACAAGGAGAGGAGGAAGCAGGCTCCCTGCTGAGCAGAGAGCCTGATGCGGGCCTCGATCCCAGGACCCTGAGATCATGACCTGAGCCGAAAGCAGAGGCCTTAACCCACTGAGCCACCCAGGCGCCCTGGTTATTTTTTTTTTTATTCAAATTTTATCTTACAAATCTTGATAAAGCCTTATAGTCTTATTCATATAGATCCTACCTATTGTTTATTACTAGGTATTTTATTTATTTTAATAGTATTACGATAGCTTTATGTGTCACTTGTCTCATGCAATATTTGTGATATACTAACAATTTTTTACTATTTGTTATGGAATTTTAAAAACATACCCAAAGTAAAGGTAGTTCAGTGAATCCCCATTAACCTTACCGTGATGCTAACAAAGCCATAAACTTTCTGTTCCTGTCTAGTTAAAAATTCTTATTGCATTTGTAACTCTTACCTGTTACATTTTTAGTTTTATTATTAATTTTTTTCTAGTACTTCAACTTTAGAAAATCTGATGTTACTGCATTGGCTATAACTTTTTAATAATGGCAGCATTGGGAGTGGGGTATTTTTGTCGTACTTTTGATTTTAAATGGTAATGTTACTAGTTTTTCTTTGTTAGGTAAGACCTCTTATTCGTTTTTATTTTCATAACATTAGATATGAGACTGATATCTTATATGCAATATACTAGCTTTATGAGCTTGAGCAATTTAATTTTAGAGCACTTCAGATTTCTCATCTGTAAAATGAATTCATCCCACTGAGATCTTTTGTATAATATGGTAAGATAAAGCATGTAAATGAAGCTTTCAAGCTCTTGTAAGGCCATCTAAGTTTCATGTACTTTAATATATTTATTAAATTAATCTCACTTGTTCAGTCATTCATGATTCTCTATTTCTCCAGTGCCCAATTATGGTAATTCGTGTTTGTCAAGAAGAATTTGAGATGTTTATTAGTAGATGATTTTCCTAAATGTCTGTTTGTAGACAGTAACCTATAGTGCTTCTGCTATAATGTCACAGTTGTGTTCCTGAGAAATGTTTTATTATGAAAAATCTCTTATAAAAACAGCTGTTTCATTGGGGAGAGGGGGCTGCAGGGTTTCTGTTGACTTTCTGTGATATATCTATATCTATCTATCTACTATCTATATATATGTTATAGTTGTAATCTAAATGTACTATATCTGTTGACTAGACTTAATAGAAACAAGCCATGTGTTTACTCCTTTACCATTTAGTTCACTCACATAGAACGTTCTTAGATACCCCTATCACCTTTGTCCTTGACCTTGCATTCTTTTGTCTACTTCTGGCAGTGGTAAACAAACTATAGAAATGATCCCTGAACGTATAGTCTTTGGCAGTGGTAAACAAAAGAATATAGTAATGCTTGGGTAAACAGAACAATTCTGTTACAGAAGAACACCCATACACTCAAACAATGCATCTATGCATGCCTATTGTTTGCACGCCACTATTATTTTTCCTATTTACTCTATGCTGATTCCATTTTGCATTGTAATAGCAATGGCTTCCTGTACTGATTTTTTTCTCCTAATTAATCGGTAGTGTTATAACCACATTATGTTATTAAAAAAAAACTCATGCTATAAGAGACTTGCCTAGTTTCTATTGTAGAGTAAATAATTAAGTGCTGTAAAATACTCACTGATTACAAATGGCCAGATCACCCATTTCATATATTGAGACACACTGTTGTTGCTCTGGCTCAGTGCAGGTGTTCAAGTTTGGCGCAGTAAACTGTGCCTATTGAGTAGGATCTGGGTGTATAAATATGGTTCTTGTTATAAGCATTTGAATGGGTTCCAGAAAATTGTAGGGGAGAGTATCTCTAGAAAACACATGTGTGTGGGGGGGGGGGAGTTGAGCAGGTGAAGCAGGTATTTGCTGTTATCACTTAGACCATGTATTAAAAAGAAAGTAAAAAATGTAATCCTACTATTGTATAAAATCTTAGTACCTTTTTACTTTTTACAAGTGTTGTCACTTTGTAGGAAGACAAACTAGAACGGTTTGGAGAAAGGCAAGTAAAATGATTGGGGGAAGGGTATTATATAAACTAAGAGGGTTTGGGTCTTTCAGCTTAGAAATTGAAGGGATGGATTTAAAGTATAGAAACTGTTACTCTTCAGGTGAGTTGAATACCACCTCGTTTCTAAATCTCAGGCTTATGAGCTCTTGTTTCTTCCTTTTCCAATTTTGAAATAGGACAGTTGGATAGAAGCTCTATAATACTATATTTTGCTGCCAAAAACATAATGAATTTCTAGAAAAGCTTAGATATATTTATGAATGATAGATCTACAATTAGTTACTAAATGGAACTTGAGGTTTTGTTCTCAGTCTTCTAATGATGAAGGAGTATAATGATACCTTCCCATTTGGGTGCTACTTTAAATATGTGGAAGACTAACAAAACTTCCTTGTGACCCAAGGTATGGAACCGTTACTGATAACTGTAACTAAAGAAGACACACTTTGGCTTTGTAACATAAGGAGCAATTTTGTAATAGACAAGAGTTGTCCAAACATGAGATAGGAGGCAGAGAATTCTTTCCTTATACACAGGGTTTCAGCGTATCCTAAATGACAAGTTGATGAAGTTGTTTTATAGGAAACTCAAGTATTGGTTGGATGTTTGGACTAGATAACTGTATGGTCCTACCAGATCTGAGATTTTATAATAAAATATGAGGAACCATTATCAGTCAGAGAACATTGGACCGGATGGGCTAGATCTAGAAAAAGTACAGTAAGTCATGCTGAAACCAAAGATGGCTGGTTTGCCTTTCAAAGTTGATGAGCATCATACTTACATTTTAAAAAATATTTATTTATTTATTTATTTATTTATTTATTTATTTATTTATTTATTAGAGAAAGAGAGAGCACATGCATGAGTGCATGGTGGAGGGTAGAGGGAAGAAGAGTCTTTTAAGCAGACTTCATGCTGAATGTGAAGCTGAGATCACAGCCTGAGCCAAAGCGAAGAGTCAGATGCTTAACTGTGCCACACAGACACCCTACATTTTACATTTTTTAAACAACATTTAAAATTTTTTAGAATAATTAAGTCATAGAAAAAAGGATAAACAGTGTATACATAATACATTGAAGAGCTGAACCGGAAGGTAATAGTACTCCATTCCTCCAATCTACCCTATTTCCTTCTCCAGCTATTGGTGAGGGAAAGGGAGGCTTGAAATTATTCTGAGATTTCTAGCTTGAATAATTGAGTTGGTGGTGGTGCCATTAGAGGAAAGATGGAGTAACTCTTGGAAAAACAGGAAGCTGTGTGGGACAGTCTTATTGAATTGTTTTAACACTGTTTGTCTTATTTAATTATTTAAGCCTCAGATTTTGTTTGCCTTCTAGTGACATTTTGTCTTCAAAGATATCAACTTATTTCAAAAGTAATAGGAGCAGACTTGAAGAGGTTTTTACTGGACAAATTTGGGGCAATTTCAGCCTCAAGAAGAATAATAGATTATAATATGTCAAATGAAGAATCCACTAATCCCTATTGACAATAAAAAAGGGCGGGAGAGAGAATTCTTTGCAGATGAATGCCAATTGATAAATGCAGAAGGAATGATAGAATCAGAAAAAAGCATTTTAAGACTTCCAGTATAATAATTGATTTCAGGCAAGAGTCATCTATGGATACTAAAGTCACTTGGTCAAAGTTTGTTAGAGTATAGAATATTCCTTTCACCTCCAAGTATCATCTCATGAATAATTTACTAATTGCAAAGAAGAAAATACATCTTTACTTCTGGAGAGATCTGGCAGTCACCAGCTTAACAAAATGATCAGTCTTAGCATCACAAATAGTGGGAGAGCCCATTACTGTCTGTTGTGATGCAATTAGAAGATTTTAAAAAATCACCTTTGAATTATTCTTGCCCAGAATGTTTAACTTAAATCTATAGGTGTTTATTATAGTGTCCCTTCAATTTTTCATTAGGTTTAAAAATTTTCAAATAATACATTTTTTGAAAGCATGATTTTTAATGACCATCATACATAATGTATGATGATCTGTTAAATAGTTAAATGTAAATCTTTCAATGAGATTACTTAGGGATGAGTTTTATTTTTTTTTTATTTATTTTTTTTAATTTTATTTTTATTATTTGCCCAAGGGGTACAGGTCT
>LNAC01000968.1:0-50363 GCA_002007465.1 Ailurus styani
ATTCACAGACCTGTACCCCTTGGGCAAATAATAAAAATAAAATTAAAAAAAAAAAGAGATGATATTCTAGAACAAAAAGCAAAAGAAAGCTTGGGAGGTCCAAAGCACCATCAAACATCTTTGCAGATCTAGGTTGATCTTGTTCACAAACATGAACAATGACCAAAATAAGGGTCTTAGAAGTAAAACCATGAGACTTTCCTTTCCCTGTGCTAAATAATTCTGTGATCAAACATACTTTTGCATTTCTGTGCTACACAATAGTGAGACCAAGAAGAACATGACTTACTTCAAGTAATACTTGCCCCTAGAAGGTAAGACTGTTGACCAAATAAAGTAATTTATTAAAGCTAAGCAGAGTATACCTGACACAAAAGGTCATATATTGTTTGATTCCACTTAGATGAGATATCCAGAATACATAAATCCAGAAATCCCTGGGTGGGGGTGGTGGGGGTGTGGGGAGTGAGAAGCCACTGCTCTGGGTGTGGGTTTCCCTTTATGTGCTGCAATTAGGTAGAGGTAGTGATTGCACAACATTAGGATTATACTAGTTGTCACTGAATTGTTTACTTTAAAATGGCTAATTTTATTTTATGTGAATTCCACCTAAAGCTCCCTCCCTCCTCCACCATATAAAACTAATAGGTTGCTTATCAAGGCTCATTAAGAGCCTAGCTTAACTTGCTGTCCTGACCATTCCAAAACTACTAGGTCATAAACTTTGCCCTGTCTCAACCAGTTTCATGCCTTCCAGGACCTGCCTTAAAAAAAATGCAACCCAGAACCTTAAACTTTATGACCCTTTCCTTTAATTACTCCATTTGAGATAATTATTGTCTCTCTTCCTGCTGTAGTTCCAATAAACTTAGCTATGCTCCATCCATCAATTTTTTGGGTGGTCTTTTAGAAGGTCAACATGATCAGTAAAATCCCTTCCAGGGATTTACCTGTTTTGGGTTTTCTTTTTCTGTCCTTAGTATCAGATAGGTAGCAGCTTTCCAATTACAGGCAGATATAGGATTGGAGCAGGTCTTCAGACAGATAGGATTAGAGACAGATCTTCCCATAGTGGCCAGAGGAAGAGGGCTCAGTTCCAGCTCTCCAGGAGAGGGGACAGGTAAAAATCAGGCATGGCCATATGCCCAGTGTTTACTCGGTCTTCAGCTATGTTGGTGGTCAAATAAGGAGTAAAGAATTCTTGTTTCAGGAATTACACAAACATATCAAGGGTTAAAGGAAAAGCCCAGAAAGGTTAATGTCTGAAGCTCATTCTGGATAGAAGAGGCCAGGCTTATAGAGAAATCAGTCTTAGACCAAGTCTATTGGGAAAGAAGGATATAACACTATCACTGTACTTACTGTTTTGATCTGGTTTGACTCAAAAAACAGTGGCAAGCCTGTACGTGAAGAGACCCTACACCATAGATGACTAGGATTGATTTTTCTAAAATTGTGTATGTGTGTGTGTATGTATGTGTATAAAATTGTGTATGTACGTGTGTGTGTATGTGTGGTCTGGAATGATGTTTAAGGTATCTATTGGTGTGTAAAAAATTACCCCCACATCTTAGCTGGTTCTCTCATGGGGTCTGTCATAGGCTTCAATCAAGGTGTGGGCTGGGCTGCAGTCATCTCAAGGCTCAACTTGAGAAGTTCTGCTTTTTTTTTTTTAAAGATTTAATTTATTTACTTGACAGAGAGAGAGAGAGAGATCACAAGTAGGCAGAGAGAGGAGGAAGCAGGCTCCCCGCTGAGCAGGGAGCCCGACTTGGGACTCGATCCCAGGACCCTGAGATCATGACCTGAGGTGAAGGCAGAGGCTTAACCCACTGAGCCACCCAGGCGCCCGAGAAGTTCTGCTTTTAAGCTCATCCAGCTATTGATAGGACTCAGTTCTTCTCATACTTGGACATGTGTGTATGTGCGTGCACATATGTGTGTTGGACTGAGGGTCTCAGTTTCCCACTGGATAGTTGTCTAGACGTAACCCTCAGTTTCTTGCCATGTGAGTCTCTCCCACATGGCACTTGCTTCATCAAAGAATGTAGACCAAGAAGTCAATGGAATCTAGCAAGACAGAAATTAGTCTTGCAACTTGATCATGAAAGTGACATTCTACCACTTTGATGTGTTCTACGGATTAGAATCAAGCCACTAGGACTATCCCACATGCAAAGGGATGGGATTACACAAGGGTATGAATACCAGTGGAAATTATTTGCATGCCACCTTGGAAAACTGCTTACCACAGGTGAAACTCATACCTAAATTAAACGATAAGTCCTGTTAACCACAGATGCTTGAAATTTAGAGTGAAGTTGTTTTTCACTCATAAAGTGGCATAAAGTTAAATCTGAAATTCCACAAGTAAATGGGAACTCTTAAAAATTTATCTCAAATTTTTGTAAGAGGCAAAATACTTTGTACACACATTGATTTTTAAGGTGCTGGACCTGTCTGAAAGTATTATTGCCTTTTTCTTCGATGAGGTGCCAGATAGTTCTGAATGAGGAGTATCCGAAAAGTGTTTTTGGATGTTTTTATAGGTGCTTTTTTTTTTTTAAGATTTTATTTATTTGACAGAGAGAGACACAGCGAGAGAGGGAACACAAGCAGGGGGAGTGGGAGAGGGAGAAGCAGGCTTCCCACCGAGCAAGGAGCCCGATGCAGGGCTCGATCCCAGGACCTTGGGATCATGACCTGAGCTGAAGGAAGACGCTCAACGACTGAGCCACCCAGGCAGCCCAGAAAAGTTACGGTGTTTTGTAAGTATTTACTGTTTCCCTTGAGAACTACAAGGCTTGTGTTGTCATCAGCATCATTCTAATTAATTAACTAGGTTTGCAGACTTCTCCTTGGAGCAGCTTCACTGCATAAGTCAAGTGTTTTACAATTAGTGAAGCATCTCAGATCATGGGAAATTGTGGTGTTTGCTTCAGAAACAGGAGGGAGTATTTATTTATTTATTTATCTGTTTGTTTGTTTATTTATTTATTTATTTATTTATTCCATCTGAACTTGTCTAACTATAGAAACAGAAATTTGGTCTGACCGTATCCAGTAAACTATCAACAGGTGTTAGTTCATTCTCTCTTGGAGATGAGAATCTTTGATAAGTACAGTGTTTTACAACTGATCAAGAATTAGGTAAGTGATTACGAGACCAAGTCATAGAAAGAACAATTGTGTGGTATATCTGGAATGGCCTTGAAAACAACCTCCCCATTTTATCTTTGAAGAAATGGAGGCACAGAGAGCTGAAGTTGTTTATCTAAGAAGATAAAGCTAGTTAAAGGAACATTTTCAGATTAGTATCAAGTCTATTCTTTATTCGAGAGAGAGAGAGCATGCACGAGCAGGGGGCGGGCAGAGGGAGAATCTGAGGCAGGCTTCACCCTGACTGATGTGGGGCTTGATCTCACGACCCCAAGATCAGGACCTGAGCTGAAACAAAGAGTTGGATGGTTAACTGCCAGAGCCCCCCAGGCGCCCTGTATCTGGTCTATTCTTGATCTAGTTCAACTCCACACTATGAGCATGATAGTGAAAAGTGTGCCAGACTAAGACCAAGAATCAATTCCCACAGACTTTGCCCATTTTGTTCTCCAATGTATCCTATACCAGAAACTGGAAACCTATACCCGAACCTATAAATGAAAGTATGTATACTTGTTGAACATATAAATGGATGAATGAATGAGCGAATGAATGAATGATATCCTAGTCCTATGATGTACTGGTTGAGTGACTATGGACAATTTGTTTCCTGTCTTTGGTTTTGGGTTTCCTCATATTTAAAGTGAGAGTTTTGGCCTGGTTAATCCTTAAAATTCCTTTCAGTTCTAAATTTCCGTGGTATAATAATAATAATAATAATAATAATAATAATAATAACAACAACAACAACTAACATTTGTTGGGTCATGTACTCTTTCTGTCATGTACTATGGTTTACACAATAATGCCATTTTAATTCTTAGAACCACTCTATGATAAACAAGGCTCTGAGGAAAATAACTAATAGCTAACAGTTATTTTGATCTTACTCTGAGCCAGACACTATTATTAACTCATTTTAATCTTCATGTCTACTGTATGAGGTACAGAGAGATTTAATTTGTCCAAGGTCACATAAGTAGTAAGGGGTGGAGCCAGAACTCGAACTCCAGTGGTCCAATTTCAGAGCCTACCTGCCTGATCTTGCTGTTTTACACTGCATAGTAACGTCTTAAGGTCAAAGACCATGGTTCATTCTGTTCAGTGGAACCTGAGTTCAAGCTTCTTTGCGGCTACAAGCCTCTTTTTTA
Organism: Ailurus styani; assembly: GCA_002007465.1. Classification (NCBI taxonomy): domain Eukaryota; kingdom Metazoa; phylum Chordata; class Mammalia; order Carnivora; family Ailuridae; genus Ailurus; species Ailurus styani. Next base: position 4,311 of record LNAC01000968.1, read on the forward strand.
TTTTCTACTCAGAAACATTATCTGCAGGCAAATACATTAGTCTTTACATTTCTGTATCAATTTAAGGCTTAAATTGCTAAAGAAGTTGCGGATTTTTAAAATCTGTATTACTACCCAGTCATTTAAATGGTGGGTAGAAGTTTCTGTAACCAGGATTCATGCTGTTTCAAAGATTGGAAATGGGGAAACATTTTCTGAAGTCATGTCTGGGGTATGGTGGGTGGATGTTTGGCTTGCTCTGAGAAATTTAGCAGAAAACTCCAGAATTACTCAAATGTTTGGACTGGTGAGGCTTAATGTTCTGGCCAACTGGCAGCAGAAGGACATTAATCAAACCCATGGAGAATAAGGAAGATGAGGTTCAGATGGTGTGGATCCATCTGTTTTATTTTGTTTTAATCTCCTTAGACTCTAACTCAAGAACTCTGTGCTTTCATTTCTGAACACCTATTAGGACTAAGTTTATATTAGCTGTGTATCTGCATGGGAAATCTGCAGTAAAATTAGAGGTAATTTTCTAACTAACTTTTTTTCTTTAGGAAAATTGAGATGCTGCTGAGCCTATGGAAAGGTATGTATTTTGAGCATAGTCTTCTGTTCTGATGGAATCCATTGAGTATCTTATTAGTGTTTGCTTTGATTCAGCCAGCCTATGAGACCATATCCATATGAATGTGGGTAGTATTATATAGGGTAATGTTAAAGAGAAAACAGTAGAAGACCAAAGATGGAGTGCTTAGTAGGCATAGTGTTATTATCAAGCAGAATACTCAATCTAATACAGAATTTGGACTCGGGGGGGCTGAGATCTTTGAGAGAAGAGTCATGTGGGTCTTTTAAAGGCAAAGGTGTCTGTGGTCTCTGTCCCATGTTTGGAGAGCAATGTCATTGAGTGATGCTGATTGGTTGGTGATGCCCAGACTTGCCCCTTAGGTAAGCGGAGGGTAGGTGAAGGGGCTCCTCTGCAAATGTGGGGGCCTGCCTCAGGATAATGGCGGCCAGCTGCCTCTGCTGTGTATGGGATATATTGCCATCATGTTGTGCCACGTGCTCAGTGTCAGCAGGTTAAGTTCAGACTCACCAGGAGTGAGCCTGTGGAGCCTAGGATTAAGAAGTCCCAGGTTCTAGTCTTGATAATGCCATTGACTAAGGTGTGTGACCTTGGGCTCCCATGAAACTTCTCTAGGTCTTAGTTTGCTAATTTGTAAAAAGACAGGATGGGCCTGCATCTGTGAAAACCACTTCCTATCCTGCTATAGGTTCTGCTGAGGGATTTCAGGAGTTGCCACAATGCCTCCCCCACCCCCAGCCCAACTCCCATCCAACAGGAAGAGCATCTCTACTCGTCACCCGTTTTACATGAGGGACTTCTCCTTAAGAGTTTTTTTTAAAGAGGCCTTCTAGTTCTTAAAAGTAAAAAATGGTCTTGAAGATACCTTCCAACTTAAACATTCTATAAATTCTCGTTCAATACAACTTCACCTAATTACGATTTTTTTATTGATTATCGTCTGACTGAAAACATCATTTAAGAGGATCGTGAATGGAAGGGTTGAAGAGTTAGGGTTTCGTTTTCTCCTTCCAGCTTTTTAAGATTGATTTGTTGACATGCCATTGTGCATATTTGGGAGTCTGGGATTATGTACGAATTCATGTTTGCGAATCTCAAGCTCAGCCTGGGAAATGTAAATGTATGGAAGACATCCTGTTCACATAAAGAAAATAACTTCGCATATGATTTCCTTTGGTAAATATTTTAAAGAAAGACACCATCATTTCCTCTGGAAATTCTCCTTCATTTCTCAGAGTGAATTTTTACTGAGCTCCTTGAAAAAAAATAAGAAAAAGAAAGCGAAAGAAAATCATAAAAGGGTATATCCCTGTAAATTACCTAATGTCCCATCGGAGGTTTCGAGGAGGTGTAAACAGTCCTACACAGCACAGCACTTCTCTGCCCACAGCCCCAAGATCAATGATGCTGTTAGCATATCTGTGTTTTATTAAGGCGACTAAGTGGAATTTGTGTGCGTCAGGCTACTAGTGATTTGGCAAGAAATATTATGTATGGCGTAAAAGTCATTGACTGTATATCATTAACATTAAAGTAGAAGTCTACTTTTCTGCCCAAATGCTTCATCTCTACGCAGGTGAATCCCATTAGGATGAGTGTTCTCCTTACGCATTCTCTTGAAGTCTTAACCTCACTAGATTCTTCTTGAGGTTCTCTCTGGTGGGTTTGTTTGGATCTCTACAGCTCCCAAGGGGGCCTTTATAATTCTAGCTAAAGACCTGAAGGGTACTCTTCCAAATGGGATGTAAATCAATATGGCATCAAGAAGGTTCCTTCAGCTTAGTGCTGTCCTGGTACGTGCTGGCGTCTGTTTTCAACAACTGTCTCCTGAAAAGCACAATATTCATTTGGCAATGAAGAGTGAATAGGGACCTGTGAAACTCTGTGTTCAATAGTCATGGGGGAAAAGATGAGTTAGGTGCTATCTCTCCTTCAAGGATCTTGGATGGGTAGTCTTGTTTTCTCTTGCTGCATAACTTGGTGACTTAAAACAATGATGATCATTTATTTGGCTATGACTCTGCAATTTGGGCAGTTTAGTGGGATCCCTTGAGCCTCTTCTTTGCTCCGCACAATGTTTGGATGACAAGAACACCTGCGGGCTGAAATAGTTCCGGCTGGACAGGCATCTCTGATCTCCGTGTAATCTCACAATCTTTCTACATGGCCTCTCTAGCAAAGTGGTCTCGAGGTCGTTGAACATCTTACTTGGTAGCTCGGGGCTTCCAGACCTACAGCTCCAGAAGTCCTGCACTGAAGCTAAAAAACCTTCTTATGACCTGGCCTCAGAAATGTGCTCTTAAAGGCAAGTCATTAAGGCTAGACCACGTTTAAAGGGAAGAATGAGTCTCTAGCTCTCCATGGGAGTCACAAAGAATGGGCACAGCCCCTGGCACGTTATGTGTTGTTCCTGAAGTGTTCCCAGCACCACAAGATGAGTACGTAACAAGTGAGAAGTTCAGGTTTCATTCAGTTGGCTGATGGCAGAGTCAGGATTCAGACCTTGGATTCTGGTTTTGCTAGAAGAGACCTTCTGGGTCTTTTGTTCAATTTGGAGGGAAAAAGAACCACAAAAAACAACTGCAGTCCAAAGAAAGGAAAGGAAAGCTTTTTTGCTCTCACATGTGTTCTCAGCAGAATTAGGAAAACTAACGTCTAGCAGGTGAAGCAAACCCCATGGCCACTTAAACACGACTCCGAGGGAGGGGCTTTGAAAGTGTTGATGGAGGGCGAGCTTTCAAAGCCATGTAACATGAGGTTGCCTGTTTTTAGAGGAGGTAATGCTGTAGATGAGCAACAGACACCCGTGTTAGTGTGCTCTCCAACCCACAATTCCAAGAAATGAGGGGAGCGCTAGGAACTGAGGCCCAAATGATTTTGCTCTCAGGTTGATGTACTTGGGGTGAAATTATTTTGTACTGTAGTCTAAAATTCTGTTACATGCTGTATAAATATATTCGATTTTTTAAAATTTTATTTATTTATTTTTTAAAGTAGGCTCTGTGCCCAGCGTGGAGCCCAGCTCGGGGCTTGAACTCACAACTCTGAGATCAAGACCTGAGCTGAGAGCTGAGATCAAGAGTCAGATGCTTAACCAACTGTGCCACCCAGGCATTCCTGTTTAACTATATTTTAAATGATTCTATTAACTAGGCTTTGAAACTCAAGATGGATAATATATCTTTAAATGCAGGAAGTTTTGTCCTGTCTCGTGTTAGAGAGGGTTGCCAAGGATACCACTGTATGTATGTATGAATTTGTGTTTTTTTTAAAAGATTTTATTTATTTATTTGAGAGCGAGAAAGAGAGAGAGCGTGAGCAGGGGGTGAGGGAGGGGAAGGGAGGAGGGGCTGGGGCAGAGGGAGAAGCATGCTCTCCGCTGAGCAAGGAGCCAGATGCCAGATGCGGGCCTCCATCCCAGGACCCATTCCAAGATGCAGGGGTCATGACCTGAGCCAAAGGCAGCTACTTAACCGACTGAGCTACCCAGGCACCCCAGGATGCCACTCTACTTAGATTCATCAGCTTCTAACCACTGAGTGGGAGGAAAGGCATCACTGTTATAAAGGAGAATTAAGCTTGTGTGTTGCAAAAGATGGACTGGTGTCCTACTATTGGCATGGATACTCTACAGGTCTATAATCTTTCTCTTTTTGCAACTGAATAGTGAAGAAAAGAAATTTTTTCTGTGAAAGAAGGAAGGAAGAAGGCTAGACAGTATGTATGGACACTGCAGGCAGGGAAATAAAGAGAAAGGGAGAGAGCCAGGTTCTGGCCATCACATGACTTTCTTTTAGGAAAAAAAAAAACCTCGTAGTAGCAAAGATATTGCCCGATTTTTCATACCTTCTGAAATTGTTGAAAACTCTAGAAATGCTGATCATTGAAGAGGTCCAGTCACAAGTTAAGTAAGACATTTGTTTTTGCTATGTAAACATGGGAAAAACTTAGAATAGATTAATCAATGTTGGCAATAGTGTGTACACTGCATTGCATAAGATCCCCAAATGTGTGAAGGGGTTTTGTGGTGGGTGGGTATATGTATGTATGTGTATTTCAGTGTGGATATTTTTTCCTATCTACCTTAAAAGGTTGTTAATCTAGTTTTTTAGAAAAATAATTGATGATACTACTTAGTTTTTTGTCCCATTTTAAAAAAATACCCATTTTTAAAAACTGATGAGGAAAGTAACCTGCTTATCTTTAATCATAATGGGGAACCACAAAATTTGAACAAAAAACCCAAAGCTAACACATGGCCAAGTACATAAGATAAAAAAAGATGAGCTATTAAAAAATGCCCATAATGAAATGATTGTCATCCTGGGTTTCATAGGTCAGTCGCCATATTTATGGAACCCCAGAACACAGTCTAAAGAGATCAGTTACCTGCTTTAGGAGGGACTTATGAAGAAGGCAGGGGTGGGAAGGGGTCTAGAAGAAGAGGGTAAATGAGTAAGGAGAGGAATGACTATATGGAGAAAATTCACATTGGTTTGTATGACTTCTGGTAGCCAAAATGAATTTCCTTATTACCCCCTTAGGAGAATCTATCTATAAACTCTATAAACTATAGAACTTGTAAGACTTCAAACCCTCTAGAGAATTAGTTTTTGGAAGGTTTTTCCTTTTTTTTTTTTTTTTTAGAAAGAGAAAGAACACGCATGGAGTGGCAGGGAGGGCCAGAGGCAGGGAGGGAGGGAGGGAGAGAAGGAATGCCAAGCAGACTCTATGTCCAGCATGGAACCCAACTTGGGGCTCAAGATCTCACGACCCTGAGATCGTGACCTGAGCTGAAATCAAGAGTAGGTCGCTTAACCAACTGAGCCACCCAGGGGCCCCTTGGAAGGTTTTCCTTTTGAGAACTGAGTTAATGTTTTCCTTTTGCTTCAACCTAATGCACTCTCCAGCTACAGAGTTAGGATACAGTTAAATCTCTGGGAGATTGCAGACTTGTGGGTGTCTGCCCTTCTAGTTATGTGTGGGACCCTCTCAGGTAGCATGGAACGCATGGGGGAAGGCAAAGCACCGTTCTCAGCCAAAACTGACCCACAGGTTGGATGTCAGTGTCTTTGGCTCTTTTTCTAAGGGTGGGGGGACTTCTGCCTTCCCCCATAGTCTCCTTTGCCCCTGTCCACACAGAGGCCTATGGTCTGCCAACATTCCCACTTGGAAAGCTAATAAGTAAGCATGCTATGAAATCACATACCTGTTCTCACTGAAAATTAAAAGAATTACAGGAAGACCACATTTTTGTTATTTCCACCTTCATGTTTCTAAAAAGGCCAGATTCTAATGAGCCTGGAGGGCGGAAATAGAGGAGGTAGGCACAGTTTGATTGTATACAGTATCATTCCCAATTTTCACATTTCCTTTCCCAGCACATTCGAGTTGGGCTGGGCAGAGAGTCTCATTTCTCCAGGTACATCGTTAGTTATTCTTCTTGTCCCTCCTTTGACCTTCAAATCCTCCTGACACTTTAATTCCTTAGCAAGAATGAGTTAGGGAGGAAGGGTTAGGGCAGGAGTTAGCCTCTAGACTGCTGAGTGTCGGTGGGGGTGGGGGTTGGGCGGCTCACCTGCCTTCACCCAAGGAAGGTGTGTTATTTTTCACCTATCTTTGAAAAGACTAGAGAGCTTTTACTGTACTTTGGGAGCTGTGATCTCTGCTTTTAAAAAAACCTGATATCCACCAGGAAGCTCCCATCCAGATTATTAGAGGTGTATTTATTTGCCTCTGAGGACAACACATCCTTTCTCTGGGTCATATTCTTGTGTAATTCAGAAGGTTCCAGCATTTGGTTCTCCCCTCTTCTGGTACCCAGAGCAGTTTCTCAAACACAAGTACTATTCCCAGATGGAAGCGATAATAGGACTTTTGTACATTTTCAAATAGTTACTGAGCTGTTGACCTTAATTGTCTCCAGATGGTCTTCGAAAACAGTGCTCTGGGAACTAGGAAGGGGGCCTTACACTGCTTCCCATCAGCACATCTGCCAGGCAGTTTGTTGTCAGTTGTTCTTATAATGTCTACTAAGAAGCCGGGGTTCCCTGTACAGTGTCCCCAGTGTCCCCAGAGGGTGCTCGGGTGGGGAGCACAAGGAAGTGTAGGCTGGTGGGAACTTTCTACCCCTTTCCTCCTGCTTCAATCAGGGAGACCTCCTTTATCTATTTATCTATTTATTTGGGAAAACAAAGAGTTTAGCTGTTTTTTAGGTTTGAAAACTATTGGAATATGAAATAAATTTGGAATTCACAGCCCCCTTGCCCCAAGGCCATGAGACACAGAATGGGAATGTGCCATGCGTTGAGGTAAAGGGACAAGGATGGGCATTTACCAAAGAACATTACGAGAGTTTTCTGCAGATTGGTCAGAACCTCGTAGAGGGGCTGCTAAGCTAATGTTCACTGGGTTCTGTGTGTTGAGGGTTTTGGGGTAGGGGTGGTAGAGTTCTGTGGATTCCGATAGAAACAGGTCATGAGAGAAGGGATCTACTACCCTTCCGTTCTCTTCTGATCATATGTCTGCCTCTGTTGCTTCCACGCTCCTTCCATTCATCATGGGCAAGTATGTTGACCAGGTTCTGAGACTTTCTGGAACAGCTAAAAAGTGATTATGAAGTTTTTTTGCCACAGTAGAATAATCATCTAAAAATAATTCATTCCAACCAAGGTTAAGTGACGTGCCTGTGTCCTAGGGCTTGTGTATCCCTTCAGTCAGTGTTGCTTTAGGAGAAGAGTAAGAGGAACCAGTTAATTGGATTCCATTCTTTATAAGACTTTTAATCCCATACATTATTTAAGGTCATCCAGGATGGAAGAGCACTTTGATCTGATTCCCCTTTTCCAGACATTCTGGTCACTTTGTTCCTGATGGGCTTGACTAGGACACAACGGATATTGCCAGATTAAAAAAAAAACCTGGTGAATCTGTCTCCTCTGCTGGGTAATTGGACAGTTAGATGGTAAAATTCCATCTCTGGTTTTTTCCCCCCTCTAAATGTATAATGTGAACAGGCAACTTAATGGAAAGGGATTCTCTAAATTTCACGTGGAGCCCCTGCCAAAGAATTTAGCATCAAGCTGGACAGATCTACTCAAGACAATATGAATTAAGAATGTCCTTTCTTGAATACATTTCTTTATCTCCTAGCCTCCCCAGAAGCCTGATGTCATCTTTGGCTTCCGTCTACTTTGTCGGTTTTCTAATCCCAGTATGTTTCTTTCTTTTCCCGCTATGTTTCCATCCAGGGACTAGCTAATGATTAGGCAGCAGATTTCTGTGGTTATGCCAACATGAAGCTCATTGAGGGGGCAGGCAAGAGGAAACCTCTGGGTTCTACCAGTGTGAGGCATGTCCTGGTGATTTGCTTTGGACTAAGAATCTGGCCATATAAGAAAGAGAAATGCCTCTTTCGTCATCTCTACACCCAACATGGGGCTCGAACTCACAACCCCAAGATCAAGAGTCCCATGCTCTCCTGACTGAACCAGGCAGGTGCCCCCAGAAATGCCTCTCAAGATAAATGCTGACTTCTAGGTCTACATGAGAGCAACGGAGTTTAACCTGAAGCCTTTTTCAAACCTTTGACTAAATCCATACTCAGTTTGAAGGAGGCCAAGTGGCTCACTGTAGGCCAAATCAGTTTTCTTGACAAACAGGTATGTAGCAGAAATTCTTTTTTCCAACCTCCAGTTACCTGACTAGATAGATTTACTAAGGATCCCCATTCCTTCTGTGGCACCTACTTCTTGATATTGATGCCACGGCAACACAGGGCGGCCAGCTCACTTCTCCATCAGTCGAGTACCCAAGAACCAGTATTGTCCGTTCGCAAGCCTGTTTCTGCCATTTGTACTTGGTATTATATAGATATCATTTATTTTCATGTTACATGAAATGTTATTCCTACGAAAACTAAGTTGGATGCTTTGGAAAGAATTGGAAAAAAAGAGGCACTAGAAATTTGCTCTTAAATTAAGTATGGTAAAGACAATTATAAAAAGTAGGAGAAATGTATTGAATATCTAGAACAATTCCGGGTACTTTTAATAATTACTCCAGGGCAAAAATTTTAAACCAGGACTGTCCTCTGTAAATTGGGACATTCTGATTTACTAAGCCAGGCATACGAAGATTGAAGGATATTGCAATAAAGAGAAATTGCATAAGATGGAAAGGGGGGTATGTGTGCACATGCATGTGTGTGCACATGTGTATGCACACACATGTGTGTGCCTGTGTGTGTGTGAAAATTAGTGTTTGTTTTATAAGAGATGGAAAGTCTTTGCAAATTATTGAATTGTAGGAGAAATACATGGACTTTGCTTTGTTTTAACTTTTTGCTAAAGCATAATCAACAGAGAAAAAGCTACAAATCATAAGGATGGAGCCTAATGAATTTTCACCAAGTGAATATAACCCTGTGACTAGCATCCAGAATAAGAAACAGAACATTACTCTCGGTACCAAGACAAGGCCATATCCCCTGTAAGGGAAGGCACTATCCTGAATCCAAACATTATAGATTAGTTCTGTCTGTTTTCGTACTTAGTGTAAATTGAATTTTGCATGCATTCTTTCTGTGCCTGGCTACTTTCATTCAACATCATTTTTCTGAGATGTATCCATGTTGTTCCATATAGTTGTATTATATTCATAATTATTGCTGACTAGTATTTCATAGTGTGATTACACAACAGTGCATTTGTTCATTAGCTTCTTGCCAAATATTTGGTTGTTTTCAGGATTTATTACAAATACAGTTGACACTTAAACAGTGCAGGGGGTTGGGGCACTGCCTCCTACGCAGTTGAAAATTGGCATGTAACTTTTGACTCCCAGCAAACTTAATTACTAATAGCCTACTGTTGACTGGAACCAATAACATAAAGAGTTGATCAGCACGTATTTTGTATGTTATTTGTATTATATACTGTATTCTTGCAATAATCTAGAGAAAAGAAAATTCTATTAAAAAAACCATAAGGAAGAGAAAATACACTTACAATACTGTACTGTGTTTATAAAGAAAATTCCACGTATATGTGAACCCATGTAACTCAAACTCATGTTGTTCAAGGGTCAATTGTAATGTTAAATGAATGAATGTTCTTGAAATATCTCTTATTGAATATATACACATTTCTGTAAGGTGTGTATCTAGGGATAGAATCTTCAGGTCATAGGTTATATGTATGTGCAACTTTAGCTAATGTGGCAAACAGTTATGGGGTTGCACGAATTTCAATCCCAATCAGTAGGTTTTTAGAGTTCCAGTTGCTTCATTTCTATATCTAAGACGGTATTTTCTGTCTTTCTTATTTATTCTTTCTGGTAAGGTGAGCAGTAGCAATTCTTGCAGTTTTAATGTTCATTTTTCCAAATAACAGTGAGGTTAAGTGTGTTTTCAGAGCTTGGTCATTTGGATATTCGCCTTCAAAAAATTTCAATTTTTGTTCATTTTCTTTTTTTTTCTTAAACATTTATTTTTTAAAAGATTTTATTTATTTATTTAAGAAAGAGAGTGAGTGAGAGAGAGAGAGAGAGATCATGAGCAGGGGGTAGCGTAGAGGAGAAGCAGACTCTCCACTGAGCAGGGAGCCTGATGCGGGACGCGGTCCCAGGACCCCAGGATCATGACCTGAGCCAAAGTCAGATGCTTAACCCACTGAAGCATCCAGGTACCCCTCTTGTTCATTTTCTACTGGACATCTAAATTATTTCTCTATTTGATTTGAAGAGGAATCCTCTTTTGTTGTTGTTAAACATTTTTATTTTGAAATAATTTCGGACTTACAGAAAACTTGCAAAAATGGTAGAGTTCCCACGTGATATTCATCTAGCTTTCTCTAATATTGATATCATGTAACCATCATATGATAATTAAAACCCCCAAATTAACATGGGTAAAATCCTATTAACTAACCTACAGACTTTATTAGAGTTTTAGCAGTTAGTGTTTTTCAAACTTCACTTTATGATTCATTAATGCAATGATTCTCAACTTTGGCTACCCATTGTTATCAACAAGGGATATTTATTCGTTTACTAAAATTGTATGTATTTAAGGTGTACATCATGATTTGACATACATGTACATAGTGAGAGGATTGCTACCATAAATCTAATTAACATCTCTTCTTCCGTAGTTACCATTTTATGTGTGTGTGTGTTGAGTGTACCTGAAATCTACTTTCTTAGCAAATATCCACTATTCAATACAGTCTTGCTAACTATAGTCATCATGCCGTATATGAGATCTATAGATTTATTCATTATGCATAATCGCAAATTTATAGCCTTTGATCAGGCTTTCCCCATTTTCCCACTTCCTTGTCTCTGGCCACCACTATTCTACTGTCTGCCTCCATATATTTGACTGTTTTATATACCACATATAGGTGAGATCACGCAGTCTTTTTCTTTCTGTGTCTGGCTTCTTATGCTTAGCATAATGTTGAGGAATTCTTTATATATTCCGATTCTGGTTCTTTTGTCAAGTATGTGTGTTGTGTATGTAGGCCTCTGTGGCTTGCCTTTTCAGAGACTCTCTTATTGCTTCTTTTGATCAACATAAGTTCTCAATTTTAAGGTAGTTCAACTTGTCATTTTTTCCTTTTTGGTTCCTGTTTTTAAAACCTTTGCTTATCCCAAGGTCATTAAGATACTATTTTATGTCTTCGTCTTACGTTTCTTCTCTTCTAAAAGCATATGTAGGAGAAAACAGGATTTTTTTTAAAGATTTTTTTTTGTATTTTTTAAATTTACTTGACAGAGAGGGAGAGATCACAAGTAGGCAGAGAGGCAGGCAGAGAGGAGGAAGCAGGCTCCCCACTGAGCAGGGAGCCCGATGCAGAACTCGATCCCAGGACCCTGAGATCATGACCTGAGCCGAAGGCAGAGGCTTTAACCCACTGAGCCACCCAGGCGCCCAGAAAACAGGATTTTAAGATCAAGGTGGCATATGCCTACAGGATGGCTTATGAGGAAGGGAGGCTGGGGACAGGAAGACTGGCCAAGAGGCTCTAGCGTCCACGTAGATATCTGGTCTAAAATAAGCGCAGACTGGGAGAACACAGATGAAAGGAGAAGGGGAAGAGTGCAAACCAAGAGCTCTTTTGATCTGTTGGGGGCAGATCTTCTTGCCTGATGGGATGAGAGTGGAATGGATAGGAGAGAATCCACTATAGCTCTGAGGCTTGCTTGGATACTGGAAGAGTGTGGACACTTTCCTATTGCAGCCTTTCCAGAAATAAGATTTGTGAGATACCATGGCCTCTGTTACTATGAAGATGTTGAGTTAGTATTTGCTATGTGCAGAGAACAGAACAAGTAGGCATAGCCTCCTGTTTACAAGTAGAATCCTGGAATAATGAAGGATTGGAGAAGACTACTGGGGGAGGTGGTAGGACTTTCTCTAAGAAACATATAAAGAGGAACCAGCAGGCCATCTCTTTGCGGTGAGTAGGAAACATGCTGCCTGGGGCAGGGAGTTGACGCAAATGACCTCCTGAGCTCTCTGACAGCTTTAGTGAGTCCTTGCCTGCCTTGCAACTCAAGGGTGAGTCATGGAAGCCATTTACCATTGTGAAGTTGACATCTGTTTAATGCCAAGAAGGGCTGGATTTGCCAAGTTTACTTTTCTGAAGCAGTATAGTAATTAGTAAATTTTGCTATAAGTCCTTCTCCTTCCCTCTTCCCTAAAATACAGATGTCACATTTGAATGGCTTATGCCTTGGGACTCTCTAATTACGCAGACTTCAACACAATCACGTCATGACGGAAAAATCTATGTAAACTTTTCAGAGAATGGGGCCTGGAGTTTAGATTTTTTTGTTACTACTTCATTTTCAATGTGTTCCAGTAGAAGATGTGTTTCTATGATTTAGGTAAACAGTTTTCTCCATCTGATTGGAGATTGAAGTAAAGGCACTCCTGTCCTTTGCTAGGTCAGGATGTTGTGGCAGATTAAAAATTCCACTAATTTCTACTAGCGTCTTATTCTGAGAAAGCAAAGGAATGTGTAGACCATGAGATGTGCAGAGACTCTGATTTTTAAAAGTCCTAACATGACTTCTGACTCCCTCATCCTTGGGCGTGCTTACCTGCCTTTGTTCCTGACATGTCCTCACAGGACTCATGAGGATTTGGGTTCCTTTTGCAGAAGAGTCTAGTGTAATAGAGCTTTATCTACAGGTTCATTTATTTGCTCTATGGCATATCCCAAACCATCCCGTCTGGGATGCCTTCTGGAGAGCCAAGTCCTTGACTTGTTCTTTGCATTCCCTACGTATCTATGGTATGTTGCCTTACATTTAGAAAATAGTTAATAAACAGTATTGGAAAAAAAATCAGTTGAATGGAACAGGGAAGTAGGAGTGAGAGATCTAGGCAATTGAATCTTTCATGATATGGCCCAAACTTACATGTATCTACCCTTACCTCTGACCACAGACCATCATACAGCCAACCCCTTAGCCACAGTGGCCAATCTGCCATTTCCTGAGCTTTTCTCATGTATGTGCCTATAAGGTACACCCGTAATTGTACCCAAAACTAGAGAGAGTTTGGGGGAAGAAAAAATATTTGGAATAATAATGGCCCAAAATGGTCCAAATGTGATTTAAAAATATATATAAACTAAAGTGCCAAGAAGGTCAACCAACCCCAGGTAAAGGGAGTGTAGAGAAGACCACATTTCTTCCTGAGGTGATTTCTGTTTCTTCAATTTGGGTGAACTTCTCCTTCTCCCTTCAAAGCAAAAACCTCCAGTAGGCCACTGGACCAAAAGGGTATCCAAGTGGCCGATGAGCATAGAAGGAATATTCTGCATTTTTACTTACTGAGAAATGCAAATTAAAATCATATAAAGATACCACTGAACCTCCAGGAAATGGCTAAACTTAAAACTAACAATACTCTGAATTGGTGAGAACATGAAGTAAATGAGTGCTAATGTAATGCTGGTAAGTAAATTGATACAGTGGCTTTGAAAAAACTATTTGGCAGTGTCTAATAGAGCTAAACATTCTTATTCTATGATTCACTAGTGAGTATATACCCAAGAGAAATGAGTGTTTATGTCTATCAATAGACATTTACGAGAATGTTCATAATAATCAAAATTTGGAAACAACTCAAATATCTCTCAGTAGTTGAATGTTGAGTGTGCTCTGGGTACACTCAAAATGATGGGTTCCAAGATCTTGTGTTCTAGTGCATTCAGTGCTGAGGTGGAGATACACAGAGGAAGCACAGCTGGGCCCCCTGGGTATTGCTGAACCAGGAAAGAGAGTAGGAAAGCCTTTAACCCTCTTCCTGTGATTTCATTCGAATCAGATAATGAATGGTAAATCACATCGCAGGAAAGTGATAAGGGTCAGAGCTAGAGGGGGAGGTCCAAACAGATGGTTAAAGCAATGTTATCTAGGTTGACTTGGGGGCAGCCTTAGTAATCAATTACACCATATATTTGGCCACCATGGTAGAAAATCTGGCAGAGAATCAGTGGCATAGATCTCTGAAAACCACTCACCCTCTTAATTTCTATAAGGCAATAGCATCATCTGTCCTCCCACCATCTTGGATGACTACGTAGCGCTTTTGGTGAATTGTGAGCTCACTATGAATGTGGAGGAAATGGCGTAGTCCTGAGCCTGCGAGTTGCAAGTGGAGAATCTCCTTTGTCTCTGCCTCCGTTCTGTCTCTTCTTCCCAGGCTCAGCTTACAGCCCCGTCCTGGCAAGACTGCTTCTCCACAGTCTGCAAAATTCCACGGGCTGAGGCCTGAATTCTATTCTAGGGTTCCTGGAACAGTGAGAAAGAAGCCAGGAGGGTTACCTTATACATCCTGAGGATTTAAAAAGTCATTCTACCCTCTGACTGTCTGGGTCAGCTCTGAGAAAGAATGGTGTTCTGCCTAGCAAGACATGGGAAACAGTTGCCCCCAGTGCTGGTTGTCAGCATTTAGCTTGCAACTAAACCTTTGGTGGAACAATTTTCCTGACTTGGGATAATTAGCTTCTGGGCAAGGAAAGATGGCCAAATGTAAAATAATTAAGAAGACAAGGTCTATGCATTTCAATAACTCACTTTCCTTCCCCCCATGCCCTTCCCTGAAATGGAGGCAAGGGCCAGGGCTGGAATCCTTTCCAACTGGAATGAGAACCTGTCTCCATTCTGAGCCAAGGCAGAGTTAAATAAGCCATTGTGCCATGTGCTTATGGGTAATTAGGCATGAAAAGAATCTGCAGTCAGCTCCCTCCATTGTTCCTCGCAAGCTGTCCTTTTGCCATGTGCCCGAGCCCCCGGGTCTCCGTGCTGGCACTACTACAGCGATGCGGATGTCGTCGTCATGGCAACTCCTCTGTGCTAAGCAACTTTATGGTCTAATATTATTAAGAGGGCAGGGGTCAAAAGCCACTGAGGGACTTGGTCTCTGAAGCTGAGGATAACTGTGTCAGGGATGGGGCAGCATTACAAGCTCATGGGAGAAGAGGGGATCTCAGTACACAGCAGACTGCCCCCACCTGAGAGCCCTGTGCGGCGGACAGTGAGATGGCCAAACTGTGAAGTCGATCAAATATGTCTCTGGGGCTCCCAGTTTCTTGTCTCTCAGGGCTCTCTCTCCCTGGCTTGCTCTCCCTTCAGATGCCAGGTACCCTGCTGCTCTCTCTTGGGAAAGGATCTGCTTTCAGTAGTTCTCATCTGCATGCGAATTCTAGTCACTGTTCACTTCTATTTGTCTTTATATTTTCCTAGTCTTCTTTCCAACCGTGAAATGAAAGGCATCAGCCGGGAAGTGGTGGAAAATATTTGGGGGTGGGGGGATCCCTTTCCTGCAAACCCTGAAGTTGCATCTTGAAGAAGCTGCCTTTTCTTTCTAGTTTAACTTTTTATTGTAGAAGATTTCAAATGTTGACAAAAGTAGGGAGAATAGTATAATAAGGCCCCATGTACCATCACCCCAGTTGCTCTCTCTATAAATGTCCACCTTGTTTATCAGATAAATGTGGAGCAGAAATAGTCTCTTATACCCTCCTCCCCTCCGCCTCAGCCTTAGCCAGGGACGGTTGCTCAACAAGTCAGGATAAAAGATTTCTTTAAGAGTGACACAGAAGAAAATGTCCTGGGCACTGCCTGGGCTCTTTTAAGAACATTGCATTCGGTGCTGAATGCTAGTGCTTTCCTCTTGCTACTCTCAGCCAGTCAGAAGATGTAGGAGTGCACAGAGCACCCACACAGCCAGCCAATCAGAGGCCAAAGTTGGCTGGCCTCTTAGTCATTCCACTATTCTCCATGCGACTGTTCCCTGGTTTGCATGGAACCAGCTGCACAGACTGCATCATCAAGTAATCTAAACTAGCAGATTACCTCTCAGTGTTGACCAAGAGGAGGGTTCAAAAAATGCTCTCAATCTTTTAATGATGCAGTGTATTTCCATACTAAGTGACCAAAATGTATCCACTGTGTTAACAGAATCTGAAAAACCTGCTACTGCCACAGAGGTTTTCACAGTACCCTGAGCCTCCTTCTGAATCAGTTCTTGGCCTCCATGGGCAGGGAACAGGGGCCGTGCAGTACATGAGAATGTGTTATAATAAGGTTATTCTAATCTGTATGTCAATGAAGTAGATTTATAAATTATAACAAAAATTGACGTGGCATGAAGAAACTCTGGTTTAAAAAAATTAAGGTAAAAGGGTTGAAGAGGCGGAAAAATTTTCCTTCTTCTCTCCTAGGTTCTTTGGGTGGTCTGTAAATAAATTAAAATAAGACAGATTAATAGGAGAAAAACAAATTAATTTCATACATAATTTTCCAGAAAATTATGAGACCCAAAAGACAGCCATGTAATCAAAACTTATATATCATCCTGACCTAAAGAAAGGGACCTCGACAAAGGGGAGGAACGTCTTTTCTAGGAAGGCAGAGTTGATATTTGGAGAACAAGGGTTACCTGGTTATGTACATAAGTTTCTTAGATTAAAAAAGTATCTGGTGGTAGCTGTCATCCTGGTATAGGCCCCCTTTCCAATGTAAATTTAGGCAGTTAAAGGGGGGTAAAGAGCTCTTTCTAAATCTGCTGTGTTTTGATTTTTGTAAGCTCAAAATAATCCTTCTGCCCAACAGACATGTTTTTCCATAGTGGAATCTTTTTCCCTTCAGTCCCATCTTTGAAATTTCAAATAAGAAGTTTTATAATTCAGAAGCTGAGTTAGTAGTTTGCTTCGTCAACTGCCTCATTGGATCAGCTTCAGTCATGAGAATAGGTTAGTTCAGTTAAGGAATTTGGGGGGGGTTGAGGGATGCAGGTGTGCTGTCAAACTCAGGTCTATCTTGTGTAAGCAAACAACCAAGTATTTAATAACCACATATTTATAGAAACAAAAAGAAAAGCAATGGTTAATGACTGGAGCAGACTATAATCTTAGTTTCTGAGTTCTGAGGGGAGCCAGTCAAGAAGACTTCTAAATACCAGATTTGAAGCATCTTCAGCTAGCATGAGGGCAGACAATGGCAACTTGACCAATTCTCTTGGTTTATAGTTTGAATGTTTCTGGTGATCTTTCTGAATGGCTCACACAGCAATAGTCATGAATATTGTTTAAACACAACGTATTGTGGCAATTTCTCTGAAGTTTGTATCAAGTTTGCAGGGCTTTGGGAAAAGGGGCAGTTTTTGTTCTTCATGATTCCAGGTTAAATTGGGAGAAAAACTAGAAATGTAAGTTTGGAGAATCAGAGGGCAGATATGAGGAAACTAGATTTCAAGATCCAGTCGAGTTTATAGGCAGAAAACAAAATCTAAAAGACAGTGAACATTAGAATCTGATGTCCACAAAGATAAGAACTGAAACATAATTTTTCTAAAATCACCCTCATTTCTACCAGAGGTAGCCAAATTAAGACTAATTTATTTGCAAAATAAGCCTCGTCGCAACAAGTTTTCCTTGATTGTCTACATAAATGCACCAAGTGATTGGATATATAGGCTCTTTTAAATCTGCTTTGCTGGAACTTTTCATAAAGAATCTCAGATTGGACTTTTAAAAACCTCTCAAGGCTAAGAAGTCAAGCCGTCAGACTTTGCCTGCAATACCTATAAATTTGGGTGAATTCATCTCTTCTTGAGGTTCCCCAAATAGCTTGAAGTTCCTGCACCTGCTAGGAATTAACCTTCCTTCCTCACTTGGAAGGGTACTGGGAACTCTGTAAACAAGCTACTAGGCTCTTTTTCCAAAGGTCTTTATTTATTTATTTTTTTAAAAGATTTTTTATTTATTCATTTGACACATAGAGAGAGATTACAAGTAGGCAGAGAGGCAGGCAGAGAGGAGGAAGCAGGCTCCCCGCTGAGCAGAGAGCCCGATGTGGGCCTGGATCCCAGGACCCTGAGATCATGACCTGAGCTGAAGGCAGCGGCTTTAACCCACTGAGCCACCCAGGCGCCCCCAAAGGACTTTAATGGTTCCATAAAATCAACCTGAGTTCCTTAAAGCTGTCTGGCACATCTGATTCTATGCACATTCTCAAATCCGACATTCCAGTAAAAGTCATGATAATATAATTAACGTTTTCAACTGTGTTCTGTTACAAGGAGAACAGATTCTTACTTACACACATTTGTCATAAAGAATATTCACTAAGCATCTAAATTCTGGCGGGACTAAGGAGGCAGAAAAAGTTATTGTTTTATTTCCACTCACAAAGGTATGTCTTACCAAGTTGCTCTAAGGTAAAGGTAGTTTAAAAGAAGAAGTTTAAGTCTGTAAAAACAAAACATTAAGGAACTAACAATATTTTAAACAAAAAGTCGTAATAATTAAAGTCATCCTTATCAGTTCATTCAGTCTCACACAATTAATTCCTGTTCTGCTTGAATCCAGTTTTACCATTAGTTCTGCAAATTTTTTACCTAATTCAGTTTCGTGTTCTTAAAGTTATCAGAAACCTGTACTTGCCAGAGTTCTTAAATGAATTTTTCAGGAATACTTTTGCAAAAGCATCTGAGTAGAACAATAACTATAAATGACAAGACTTAAAAATGGCCTTAAGTATCTGATGAGAGTCTACTCTAATGCAGTTGACAAGGAAATTTGGTTATTTCTGACACACAGTTTAAGATAATAACTAGAATTATGACTGATTAACATTATACCAGGACATAGCAGAATTTTAAGAGTTTTTTTTACGATTTTTGGAACACTATATATAAACCTATATAAATACAACATAAAGAAGACATAATACTACTTCTTGTTTGACAGTGCTTCCTATGTAATTTAACATATTAAAATAAGCCAAATTAGTTTAATAGCTTTGTTTTTACAAAAAGAAATCTTTTGAGAGGTTTCAGGGACCCTCTACAAAATCCCAAAGTTAGTTCAAGGTCAATAAACTTCATTTAGAATTTGATTTTGGGAAGTTTGTCAAAAATATCAAAAGATTTGGACACTTTACTAAATAGCATCTTAGATCAATGTGAAATAATAATCTATTTGACTAAAGTAACAATGAAAGATTTCAAAGGCAAATACAGAAGGTTGCATAATTTTGAAGAAAACTTATCTCTCTTAATGTTAGGATCCAAGATTACTTAAGAATCTGTTTTCTTAAGTAATTAAAGATCTGGTAATAATTTCCTTATAATAACAATTCAATTTTAGCCAAGTAAAATTCTCTCTCCTTCTCTCTTTCTCTCTTCCCAACTTTGGATAACATTTTAACCTTTATTTTTCTCTTTCCTAGAATTCTGAAACGACCAGTTTTACTTTAGGATAAAATCACTTTCATTTCCCTCAACAAAAATTCATCTCCATGCCTCCAGACCTCATACCTTTGCCTTGTCAAAAACACAGTCCTCTTTCCTTACATTCAGAGTTGTTTCCCTTATTATATCTTGTAGCTTTAATTACATATATTAATTAGAATTCTTAAATCTTAGAAAGCTTAATCTCTGGTGAAAGCTAAGAAATAAGCAATTGTCATCGATTACACCAATATGTAGATTGGCAAGTTTATGAATACATTTCATAATTTCTAGAGACAGAAGCTTCTTCATGTACAATCTTTCACTGAAGCATAAGACATGTTTACCAACAGACCCACATTTATCTTTTAATTCCTTGGTAATAGGAAGCCAAATATAGATAAGCCTATATTCAGCAATTAATATTTAAATATTTTATTTCATGTCAAAATGTTCTAGGTATTCAATGAATTTCCATCATTTAACTTAATTTTGTAAGAACTGTTAAGATTTCTGGTTACCAAAAATATTTGGGAAACAATTTTTAAGTACACACGCCACAAAACATTATTATTACTAAAAAGCTTACCTAAAAAATTTTACCCCACTTACTCCTTGAAGTTATGTTTAGACTACCCATGAATAGTTAATGAGACCTTAGGCAAAGTCAGCCATCATCCCAGGATACTTTTCTTGCTAATAAATTTCTAAGAGATAACATGAATTTATGACTAGTACACCCAGGTAGAATAAAAATGGCATATCTGCATATTTAATCTTGTTAACTCCAAAGACATGCCTATTTTAATTTAAGCAACAAACTGCTACTAGCTTTTATTTACCAAAGATTATCTTAGATAATACAAACTTGAAAAACATTTGGGATAGTTATTTCTTAGAGTTTTGGAATATCCAGTCCTTACAAGTGCTTGTCTTTTAAATGAACCAAATAGAGGTCTCTTACAAATTAATTTCAGCAATAGCATCTAGACATAAAAAGACATCATACATCTACAGCATACATATATAGACCACAAACGTCCAGACAGATGCAAACTGAGATCCTACAGCCTTTGTTCTAAAATTTTAACCATGAATCAGGTACAGTAATACAAAACTCACTAGTTTATAAAGGAACAGCTGCATACAAATTTTCTTTTGGCAGTTGAAATAAGTTCTACTCAGGTGGCTATAGCTTTTTACTAATATTTGTGGAGAAGACACTTAAGATTTTTTGTTTCCCAAATTACCAAATACTTCCTTTTATTTTCCCCCCTGATAAGAAACATTTCCCTGAAGTCTGCATTTTAAAGAATGACTCAGGTCCAATAGAAGATGGTGATAGAAAATTTATATCACAGAGGTACAGAGAAAGTATACAAGTTTTCTCCAAGATGAAGTTTTGGAGGCATATTTGCCTAACATCAGAGTTAATTACTATTTAATTTTTTCTTCTTTTTCTTAAGTGCAGGACAATTGTGCTTCCAGTGTCCAATTTTTTATAATGTCTGGAAATGTCTAAGGCACATAGGAAAAGGTCTAAGTGGACTTTTGGTTGCTCTCAGAATTATGCTTTTGTTTTAAGTTATTTCCAGCAAATTGGGTAGTTGCTTCCATTATAATGCTTAGAGGTTGACTAGCCCACTCAACTACACTATTTTGGATTTTCCGTCTTGTATCAGGGAGGAAATGTCTTACTAAGGTAGATTTCTATGTTCTGAAGCTTCAGGGTTTAGTGTACTATGCCTCTAGAAAACCTGTGTAAGACATTCAGCAAATGTCTCTGGCTCTTCTTTCTTTTGAGTGCACAACTCAACCTTAGACATGGCGGTTGTTGTGGTGGGGGGAGAGGGTGGACACTTCTTTTGGCCCCTGAGTGTCAGCTTCCAGTTTGGCCATCTTCTGGTCATTTGAAGGAATGTCTGGGGGGACATTCTGGCCATTTGTTTTCTCTGTGAGAGGGGGTTTTCCCCCGGGGGCCCCCTGATTTGTCCAATAACTACAGTATAATCATGGGTGAAGAACACTCCTTAACAGCTAATCTAGGACTCCATGCCTGGGGTTGCGAATGGCCACTAATCTTTCTAACTCCTCTCTAAATTTGGTAGGATATTCTGAGAGTGGAAGAAAAAGGGCTTTATGATTTAGAAGATCTGTTACTATCCAGGGGACATGACTTCTTTGTGGTGGGGGCCCAGAATACATCTGCAAATGACATTATACAGGAAGGCCTGAATTGACAGACCCTAATTACAGAGCCCTGCAACATAGGAGGAGTTATAAGGGACCCCCAAGGTAGTCTTACCAAGTGTCTCAAGTTCTTCTGCTACATTCACTTCCTGGCTGTTAGAATTTACATGAGTAACTTGTGAACTATGGGCCTGGAGATCAGGCTGGAGCGCTTTCTGTAAATCCCATAAAGTCAAAACAGGTAGCTGGATATTGAAGGGATTCTATGGAGAAGTTGGAGGAATTTGGGGATCTAGGAGAATTTGTTGAGGCCATGGGGCTGGATTCTGAGAGGGGGTTAAACCAGGGACCCAGAGATCCAAAAGATTTTCTGGGGTCAGGGACAGGGAGTTGGGAAATAAAGGGTATAGGAGAGGGTGAAGGGGAATTTATTTTAGATATGGACTTTAATTTTGTTCTAAGTCTAATTTCTATTCTTTTCATCTTATTAAGGGAGACTTTAAGACCAACCATTGTACTCCCTTGTATCCATTTTTCAAGTTGGTCCTTCCAAGGTACCAATAAAACAATTGTTAAGAATGAGAGTCCTCTAAATTTTTTTCTTCTAAATATAGCCAATTGAAAAGATCCATTATCTGGCCATTGACAAGTAGAATCTTCTGTTAGTCTCAACAGTGACTCAAACCAATAAGCCTTTTTATGTCTTAACCATGGACACAAGAGGCATCTTAAAGGACTAGGACCCCTATGAAAAAATCCCTGACAGCTGACACAGTTGGACAAAAAGACACCAGACACAAGTCCAGCTTATTACCTGTGCTTCTGACCAACCAGCTATCGCTGCTAGGAATCCCAGTCTCTTCCACTGGTCATCAAGTGCACACTGGTACATGCACCTTGCAGGTGGCAGAAACCAGAGACCATATTCTCGCTAGTCACAGAGCCGAGCTCTCAAGACATAGAATAAGAGGAGAGGAAGAAGACCTCATTTCATTTTTTTTTCATGTGTACATTATCAGCTTTAGCTAAGCCTTGGGTCTCTCAGGGTGAAATTAATACCTTAGAGGGTTGTGCCACTAGGTTGGGAATTGTGTGGTGTCTTATAGTGTACCTCATTACACAGAAATTTTCTTGAGGTTGGCAGGTGACCTAGTGTCAGCCTAACCTGTTCTGTGAACAATTTGTATTTTGAGCCTGAGTTAGGTGGCGAGCATTCCAACAGCTTTGAAGTGCTTGATCTGTGCCCATCAATTCTGTCATTGTTGTTTCTGATATTCGCATTAACAATGGCCTTTACCTCGTGTGCATGTTAATTCACAGCAAATTTGTCTAAATAGACAATGGTCTGATGAGAATGGTAAACTCACCACTCTGTGAGACTGGCTTGAACAAGAGGCTTATAGGACCTGTGCCCGCATTATACCCTGTGGTTTTCCTCCTTATGACACATGACACAAAAGACAGAGACAAAGGAAAACAGTGTACAGCAACAGTACAAGAGTACTCATAACAAATCTTCACCAGTTTCTTTTTTTTTAAGATTTTATTTATTTATATGACAGGGAGGAAGATTACAAGTAGGCAGTAAGGCAGGCCGAGAGAGAGGAGGAAGCAGGCTCCCCGCCGAGCAGAGAGCCGGATGTGGGACTCGATCCCAGGACCCTGAGATCATGACCTGAGCCAAAGGCAGAGGCTTAACCCACTGAGCCACCCAGACGCCCTTCACCGGAGTTTCTATACCCAAGGAACTAGTTCACATAAATTCTCTCCTGATAACCTAAATCTAGAAGAAAGTAAAAGAATTCCCACCACTCTCACTTCCACCAGACCCTGCAGGTAGAGATCAGAGAAAATGCTATGTTAAGAATTCTTTTTTTTTAATTTTTTTTTATTTTTTTATTTTTTTTAAAGATTTTGTTTATTTATTTGACACAGAGAGAGATAGACTACAAGTAGGCAGACANATTTTTATTTTTTTTAATATTTTTTAAAGATTTTGTTTATTTATTTGACACAGAGAGAGATAGACTACAAGTAGGCAGACAGGCAGGCAGAGAGAGAGGAGGAAGCAGGCTCCCTGCTGAGCAGAGAGCCTGATGCGGGCCTCGATCCCAGGACCCTGGGATCATGACCTGAGCCGAAGGCAGAGGCTTTAACCCACTGAGCCACCCAGGCGCCCTATGTTAAGAATTCTTACCTCTGCCTATTTGTATTAGAGGTCTCCCAGGGTCTCAGCTGCAAAAGCCCTGAGGCAAAGTGTCTGGCCAGGGCAGGTCCCTTCATGGTTGTCAACTGAAGGGGAAGAAAAGTTTTCCTTCTATTCCTTTAGGTTCTTTGGCTGGTCTAATAATCAAATTGACATAAGACAGATTAACCGGAGAAGAACAAATTTAATTCCACACATATAGGAACCCCATAAAATTAAGAGACCCAAGGGACACCTGGGTAGCTTAAATTGGTTAAGAGTCCAACTCTTGATTTCAGCTCAGGTCATGATCTCAGGGTCGTGAGATCAAACTCTGAGTTGGGCTCCACGCTGAGCATGGAGCCTGTTTACGATTCTCTCTACCCCCTCCTTCTGCCCCTCCACCATTCTCGCTTGCTCTCTCTCAAAAAAAAAAAAAAGTTATGAGACCCAAAGACAGCAAAGTAATTGAAACTTATATGACATCCTGAGTAAGGAAAGGGGCAGGGGTCTGAGGAGACAAACAAGAGGTGGTGGGAAGACCATCCACAGAAAGGCAAGAAGAGATGTTTGGAGAACAATGATGGCCCTGTTACACAGATTAGGTTTTAGGCGAAAAGATATCTCTGATAATAGTTGTCTTCCTGGTAGACACCCCCTTTCCAATGTAAATTTAGGCAACTGATAGGGAGTTAAAGAACTTTTCCTGAATCTGCTGGGCTTTGATTTCCTCTGGATCAAAATATCCTTATGCCAAAGAAATGTTTTGGGATAGCAAAATCTGCTCCCCTTTAGGGTCAATACAGGTTTCTTTGGAAGGTGTAGGGAAGTAAGAGTTAAGCTCAATTTCAGATTACCACATATAATTTCCTAGAGTGTCGACATGCCCGAACTACTACTAATCCTATCAGCTGCACTCACTCCCATCACTACTGCGGCCACTACCACCTCACAGTGATCAGTCCTAGAAGGCTTTTCAGGTGAACAAATAATGTTGGAGCTTTTCCGGGTGAGATTTATTGATTATTCAGTCACTGGGAATTCATAAAACTCAGCCCAAAGTAAAAGATAGCAGTGACAGAATAAACAGAGTTTCAAGGACTAGAGAGACCTAGAAACAGGTGGCAGGTAGGTGAGATGGGGGTGGGTGTGGCACCATTCAGGAAATCCCAGGCTGACCTTACTGCAGAGAAAATGGAAAGCTTTACTTCTGTAACTGACAGGACTCCCATTATTCACACCTCACATGTTACTCTTAAGTAAGATACCTGATCTTTCAGTAGAACCATCTGGTCCATGAGAGAAGTAGGTAGATGTTTACATCCCCATTTTATAGGTAAGGAGACTAAGACCCAAGTGAAATCACCTAGTGAAGAACCGAATGAGTTGGGCAAGCAACTCATCTTGTCTCCCAATCCAGAGAGCTTTAGAAACAAATCTGTAAGATGAACAAACTGGTCCAGTTAGTCAGAGGAGCTTAGTTCAGCCCATTCCTCCACATAGAGCTCAGCTGGGCCTTACTTCACATAATTCTGTTTTGTTATTGCCTTACCTTTTTTGTTTACTTGTTTACTTGTTTTGCAGATGGTGCTCCCTTAAAAATAACTTTAGTTGGGCTCTATTGATTTCAAAGAAGAGAAGTATTCAACTCAAAATAACTTCAGGAAAAAAAGGAGCTTAATATAAAATTGTTTTGCACAGGGAAGGAAAGCTCTGTGAGGGGGTTGTAGAGACAGGTGATTCCTTCTACCTTTTGTGGTGGACCCACTTTTCTCTCCTACTGGATTCCATTTCTCTCTACCAGTAGATTCCTACGCTTACTTAGAACTCAGTCTTCCCATAACTTTGGCCTATATGTGGTCCATTATGGCTGTTCTGTCCTCTAAAAGATAAGCTTTCTTCACTTTTTCTTCTACTGTCAACTAATAAATTCTTGTGGTATTTCCTTGCTCAGAGTCTCAGGAGAGGAAATACAATCAGTCTGGCATGCTGATGGTTTAGATTAGCTGCCCTTGGATTACATGTCCAGGACGGGGCCAGTCGAATGAGGCCGTTCAGGTAAGACAAACTATGGTAGCTGAAGCCTACTTTTCAGGGTGATTTCTGGGAGATGAAGGTGGAGATCAGCAGTGAGACTAGACTTGCTGATTCCACTCCCTTCCTTCTCATTTACTCTTCAGCGTGGATAGGAGTAGGGTAAGGCAAATGAGGCACCTAGGGTATCAGATTTAAGGTTACACTCACTACCAGATGCTGATTCCGTCCTTGCACTTTGACAGTCAGTTTCACCTTAAATTTTGTTCCCTGGGTGCCTCTCTTCCCTCACCAACTCCCCATTCCTTTACCCAGTGTGTTCCCACCAAGATCACCAATGACCTGTATACTGTTCTATCCAATGGACATTTTTAGCCTTTTAAGATCTCTTTCTTGACCTCTCTGTGTGTTTGACACTTTTCTCTTGGAACTCTCCTCCCTTTTCTTTGTGAGCGCTCTATGTTTTCTTCATGTCTTCAGAAAATCTTAGTCTCTTGCCTGGATCCCTCTTTTCAACCAGTCTGCACATTTGGACAGAGTGTATTTGGTTGTCTCTAAACATACTCCTTTAGGATAATTTACCTATAACCAGTTTCCACCTCTACCATAGGTTGGTGTGATTCTGAAGTTCCCGTCTCCAAATCAGATCTATCTCCTGACTAACTGTCCATATTCCATTTGTCTTCCAAACTTCCACCTGGATGTCTCATAGGAACATCAGACTCCATATGCCCCACTCAGAAATAGAACTGTCCAAGGAAAAACTTTCTCTGCATTCAGTATTACCTGTGTCAGCAAATTCACGAGATCAGTGAAAACAATTGACCATGCCAGTCATGACTCCTCCCTATCATAGCCAATTCATTGTGAAGTGTTTAGACCGTCCATTCTTGTCCATCTCTACTATTATTACCTAACTCAGATTCTCATTCATTTGCACTTAGATAATGCAGTTCTCGGTTGGTCTTTCTAATTCTGGTCTTCCTTACTTTCCAGTCCGTTGTCTACACTATAGCCAGACTTATCTTCCAAAAGTGAACTTCAGCATGTATTAATCCCTTGCATAAGATTCTTAAATGGCTTATCTAAAAAGATAAAGTCCAAACGTTTTCATATGCATTCAAGATCTTTCATAACCTGATCCCTTCCTTTCTCTGAATTTCGTCTACCACCATACACCTTTTCAAAGCCTATAATCCTGCTATATCATATTACTAATATTTTCCCTCAAGTCAAGTCCTTCCATGACTCTGTGCCATTTATATGCTATTTCTTGTACCATTTTCCTTCTCCTGTTCATCCTTGAGGACCTACCTCAACTGTTTCCCACTATAGAATGTTTCCTCTTATACCCAGAGTTACCTAACGAGACCTGAATGCTGCCACTGTAGTATAATGTGTTTCTACCTCTATTATCCAGTACTTACTCTACTAGTTTGAAATGATGTCTGCGTTATTAGACTTCAAGTTCCTTTCAAACCAAGGATTTGTTTTACTTCTCTTTGTAGCCCTGATGCCTGATTCTTTCACGTAGCTAACACTCAATACTCAATATATATTTGGATATATATCTTTGCTTTGATCTTTCAGGGCTCAGTGAATGTGTGTGTGTGTGTGTGTGTGTGTGTGTGTGTGTGTGTGTGTTGATGATTAATACACTTTCTGGTTTCCAAGGCATTTTTACATAATTCATAGTATATGTCCTCTTCTTTTCAAGTGGGCCATTTCCGTATTGGATTTTTTGGACAGTGGTGTTCCTAGGATTGAGCCTACTGAAGGCCAAAGTGGAGTGGCTGGAGAGGAACCCACAACGCCCCCGGGTCTATCTTCGGTGATGGTATCACCCAGCTCCTCATTTCAGCTCTTTGGTGGAGCTACTCTCTCTTCTGCTCAGGTGTCCAGTATGTCCCTGCTCTTCTCCTTTATTTTCTTCTCAAAAAATAACCTTTCTGGGGTGCCTGGGTGGCTCAGTCTGTTATGTGTCCGACTCTTGATTTCAGCTCAGGTCACCGTCTCAAGGTCCTGGGATCAAGCCCTATGATGGGCTCCATGCTAGGTGTGGAGCCTGTTTGAGATTCTCTATCTCCCTCTCTGCCCCTCTCACCCCGCTATCTTCTCAAAAAATCCAAAAATTCCCAAACCTTTCTGTTCTCAGGAAATAATCTGATAAGTTAATTCACCCAGAGATGGATGATTAATAATGCTCAAAGCACTTCTTCCTTTAAAACCTTCCAAATCATAGGAGTCAGGAAGCCATCAGACAGCACCTTCGAATGGCTTACTTGGGTCTCCAACCCTCAGATTTCTTCCTACAGCACCATGCTGTTCCAGTTCCAGTTGCCTGGATTAAAAAATATGTGGTAACTTTAAAGTATAATATTCAGTAGTCAACCTGTTAAATCTTTCTGGGAATCTTAGCATTTATTAGTTTGTCATATTATGATACTTAGCAAAAGTCCTGAGGAAATAACTGTCTGATCAGGAGTAGGATGGTCAAGGGACAATCTGGGAACAGGCACCATCTATGAAGTCTGGTCAGAGTGGGGGTTCATGGCTAATTTGGGAGCAGAGTAGTTAGCCAACATTTTGAGCAGCCTTGAAGGGTTGAAAAGGGGAGGGAGGAAATGGAAAGAAGAGAGAGTATGTTTGGCGGTTCATTCAACACTTTTATTGAATTTTACTATAGGCCAGGCACCAGGGCAGATAAAAAAAATAAGGTGATGATTCTGCATTACAGGAACTCATTATCTTGTGGGAAAATTAGAAACTGAAAGGCGCAAAGCAATATTTTAAGTACAATGGCAGAGGTTAAATATAATATGCTCTTGGAGCCCAGAGGAAGGAGCAACTAACTCTGACAGGGAAATGAAGTCAGCAAAACAGGGAAGCTGCAGAGAGAAGGTAATACTCGATTTCTATCTGAATGGGTAAATATGTTTTCTGCGTGGAGAAAAGGAGGAAGACCATTCTAAGGAGGGAAGATGTGGCAAAGGGATTCTCTCAGCAAGTATTTATTGGGTACCTACTATGTGCCAAGTACGTTTCTAGTTGCCAGGATATATCAGTGAATGAACAGATGAGATTCCGTGCTCATGGAGTTCAATATTAGTTGGGGAGACAGAAAATAAATAACATTAAAAATTAAAATATGTAATAACTTACATACGGTAAGTGGTAAAGACAAAGAATGAAGCAGGCATGAGAGATATGAAATGTTGGGATGGGGATTGGTATTTTAGGTGGGGGGTGGAGCCAGGAAACTTTTCTTGTCAGTTAACTTTTGAGTAAAGTTCTGAAGGAAGTTAGGGAACTAATCGTATGGCTATTGGGGTAAGAATGCTTTAAGCAGAGGAAACAGAAAGAGCAAAGGCCTGAAGTAAGGGTGGACATGGAGTGTTGGAGGGACAGAAAGGAGGTCAGAATGCCCAGAATGCAAAGATTGAGTGCGGACTATGAGCTCAGCGATGTAAGGAGGAGGCAGATAATTTGGGGCTTTGTGGGTCACCGTAAGGATTCCAGCTTTCACTCCGAGCAGGATGGAAAACCATTAGAGGAACATAAGCAGAGGAGAAATACATTCTGACTTAGGTTTTAACGAGAAGCACTCTGGCTATTGTGTTGAGAGATGATGGCAGGGAGTCAAGGACAGAAACAGGAGAACCATTTGGGAGGTTATTTTGACAATCCGGGTGAGAGACGGCAGTGACTTGGACCAGAATACTGTCAGTGGGATGAGTGGTCAAATTCTAGATTGATCATGAAGGTGAGCCACAGAGGTTCACTATACTTTGGACATGAGAGGTGAGAGCAAGAAGAATCAAGGATAGCTTCCAGTTTTTAAGCCCGAGTAAGTTGCCATATGTTGAGAAAGGAAAGGAACTGGTTTTGGGAAAAACAAGAGGACCTCAGTTTGAGCATGCTAAGTTTCGGTGCCTCTTAAACATCCAAGTGATGATGTTACTTAGGCAGTTTTGGATACATGAGGAGAGATCGAGGCTGAAGATAATATAATACGGAGAGTCATCATTACTATATGGGGAGTCATCATAACCATATAGATGGCATTTAAAGTCCTGAATCTAGAGGAGGTTATGTAGATCATAGATGAGATTACATAAAGAATTAAGTGCTGAGGGTGAGAAAGAAGACATTGTAGATGGGCCCTTTTGGGGGAATCTGACATTTAGAAGTCAGAAAGATGAGGACAAGCCAGGAAAAGAAAATAAATAGGTGCAGCCAGACACAGAGGAGGGAAACAAAGATGATGTGTTGTCCTGGAAGCCGAGACTATGAAGTGTTTCAAGGAGAGTTTTCACTTACGTCAAAAGCTACTGATAGGTAAACAAAGATGAGGACTGAGAAATGACCTTTGAAGACAGCAGTGCGGAGGTCATTGGTGGCCTTGTGAAGAGCCATTTCAGGGAAGTGACGGGGATAAAAACTTAATTGGAGTGTGTTCGAGAAAGAAGGGGAGCACATAGAAAGATAGATGGTCACCCTTGTTAGCCATCAGGGAAATGCACCAAGACCCAATGAGCTAACACTTGATATCCACGAGGATGGATATAACAGAAATAACAGGTAATAACGTGTATTGGAAAGGAATTGGAGCCTTCATACACTGCTGGTGAGAAAACAAAATGGTGTTGCTACTTTGGAAAACAGTCTGGCAGTTCCTCAAAAAGTTACAATCCCAGGCCTAGTCATCCATTCTTCCTTTCTACTCAAGAGACATGAAAACACACGTCTTCATGAAGCCTTGTTACATGAATGTTCATTGCAGCATTATTCATAATAGCCCCAAAGTAGAAACAAGTGAAATGCCCATCAGCTGATGAATGGATAAATAAAATGTGGTTCATCCTTACCAGAGGATATTACTTGGGCAGGTAAAAGGAATACACCACTGATACATGACACAACATGGATGAACCTTAAGAACATTATGGTAAGTGAAAGAATGTAGTTACTAAAGACCACGTGTTGATCTCCATTTACACAAAAGGTCCAGAAGAGTCAAATCTGTACAGGCAAAAAGTAGATTGATGGTTGCCTGGATCTGGAGAATAGGAGACAGGGACGAATAGGGAATAAAAGCTAATTGGTAGGAGGTTTCTTTTGGGGTCATGAAAATCTTCTAAAATTTGATTGTGCCAATGGTTCCACAACTCTGTGAATGCTAAAACCATTCAATTGCCTATTTTAAATGGGTGAGTTTTATGGTATGTAAATTATATCTCAATAAAGATAAAAAAAGAAAGAATGGGAGACAAAGATTAGGAGGAATTAGTAGAGAAATCTTTCAAAAGGTCTTGGTTTGAGGAAAGGAGAAAAATAAGGCAGTAGTGGGATGGGGAAATTGATTAAGGATGGAGTTTTTTTTTTAAGATCAGAGGAATATCAGCATATTTTATAATGTTGTAATTGATCTAAGGGGAAGAGGAAGTTTGCTGATACAGAAGAGAGAGGAGACATGGTGGAACAATGTTTTTGGGTAGGCAAGAGAAAATGGAAATGTAGTGCGTCGGTGGAGGGATTTGCCTTGCTGGGAGTCTGGATAGTTTGTCTACCGTGATAACAGAGAGTTGTGTTCATTCTGATTCTAGTAGGTGAGTAGATTTGGGGTTGGAACTTTTACAAATTCTCTTTTAATTGCTTCATTTCCCCCCATTATAGTAGGAGGCAAGATTGATGAGCCGAGAATGAGGGAGAGAGAGGAGAGGCTGGAAATTAGCGGAGACACTCCGAAATAGTTGTCGTGGAGAGTGAAAAAAGAGTGGATTAGGTAAGAAAAGAATGATTTCTGGGGAGAGGGAAAGACCTGTATGCAGTTTAGTGAGCAGGAATGTCATGAGACCAGTCGGCATGCTTATAGTCTTTTTCTCTCGCTATCTTTGGTTACGTGGGTTCAGGCGTGGAGTAACTGAAGAATTGGATTTAGCTAGGGTTTTAAGATTTTGCCAGATTCAATTGGGTTCCAAGAAAACAGACTCTGAGATGGAGATCTGTGTGCAGGAAGTTTGCTCTACTGTAACCCCTTTCAGAAGAAACATCTGTGAAGGAGGGAAGGAGGGAACACTTGGCAGAGGACAGGGTGAACACTCCTGCTGTGAGCCTTTTTCATCCTCTGCTGAGGGATCCTCCCCCCTCAGGCAGCCATAGGATATGAGGCGTAGGTCAGAGACAGGCATTGTGCAGCAATGGTGGATGACCCAGTGGTCTGGGCCATCTGCTCAGGCAGCTTGCTTGTGCCTTCAGTACTGTGTATACCTGATCCTGGCGTACCACTTCCAGCTTACAGTGAATTGCTATTGGGCCCCCCTGACCTTACAAAACATAGATTCCCTGCAGTACTTATAGCTGGTTGATAGAATCCAGTCCATAATGGGTCGTCCTGGCCACATGGTCACTTAATGTCCAGTGGTCAAATTCTCTATCTCTAAAAGGGTCCAGTAGTAATGCAAGGAATGTTGTGTCAAAGTAATTATAGGTATCTGTTATAGAAAGCATAGCCTTGCTCCAGATCCTACGAGTTTGTGTTGTGATTCTTCTATCCAAGTTTGCTATAAAGTCCATATGATGCCTTTTCTTATAGCAGTAGAAACATCTAGTATTATTGGTTCTTCTGCGGCATATGGCCAAGTGGTTGGTTTTTCCTGAGTGTGGTCTCGATTCCTGTGCCAGGGCTCCCTTGAAGCTGGAGAACTTTTATGCTACCCAATAAATGGGTCAGAGCAGCATCCCCAAAGTGGAAAATGCTGCCTGCGGAATGTGGAGAGATTTACTAGGCATTTCTTCCTTTTTAGCGGCACAAGGCACGCAATGTAGTGATGTGTGCTTTAATCCAGCATGTTCCAAAACACTGATCCCCTAAAATCCTCACTGATATGGTGGTCCCCTAATTTTTTGCAATATTTATTTCCAACTGTCAGAAGCACATGTGTCTTATTAAGACTTCGATACTTGCATTTCTTGTTCCTCCAGCTCGATTAACAAAGATGCCATCAATACAGTGGAATAACGTGATGGTCTATGAAATGTCCAAGCTGTTTGGGTAATTTTAGACAATATTAAAGAGGTAGGATATCTTTGGGACAAGTATATATACGTGCAATTTTCCATTGCACATGAATGCAAACTGCTTCTGATCTTACCTTTTGATGGGGATGGAAAAGAACACATTTGCCAGTTAAGTGGCTTTCTGAATGCCGTGTACTTAAGGCTGTGTATCTAGCAAAGTTTCCACATCTGGCAGAGTAGCTGCAATTAGATTTACTCCTTGGCCAAATTTTCTGTGTGTCATGTCATCCATCACAATCCATCTGGGTTTTGTAGGTTCCAGAATGGTGAATTAAATGGGCTGTGATGGGGATCATCACCCCTGCATTCTTTGAGTCTTGAGGGTATGTTATCTCTGCCATTGCCCCCTGGGATAAAGTATTGTTTGGATTTACTATCTTAGCTAGAGAATATGATTTCAAGGATTCCTCTTGGATTCCTCGCTAGGTAACTCTTATTCCACAGTCCAAGGAGCCAATGTGTGCCTCCTGCCAATTACAAAGTTCTGATCGTCCATTTCACTATCAGAGAAATGATCACTGGGTGGGTCTGTGAGTAAATGGAGTTACTGTAATTTGAACGTAGGACAAAACTCCATATATTCTCTGGTCCCCAAAGCCCCCATTCCAATGGGGTAGCCATGAAGGCTCAGCTTTCTGTGTATTCTCAAAATATCTACTTACTGCTCTTTTCTTTTTTTTTTTTAATTTTATTTTTATTCTTTGCCCAAGGGGTACAGGTCTGTGAATCATCAGGCTTACATCTTTCACAGCATTCACCAAAGCACAAACCCTCCCCAATGTCCATAACCCATCCACCCTATCCCTACCCTCCCACCCCCCAGTAACCCTCAGTTTGTTTTATGAACAAATGACTTTCTTTCTATCACTTTGTCTTTGGGGGAAGAATTGGGAAAATTATTTTCATATATACTTGCTGTGTTTCATTAATTTTCTTCATGGGAGCTTAGCTTTCCTTCAATCAGTGGGTTCTGGATCTAGTCCAGAAACTGCTCAAAAGATTTTGACTTTTTATTGGAGTGCTTACCTTCAGTTTCCTGATCACCCATCTTTGACTTTTTTTTTTTTTGGTCCTATGAATTAGGCAACTTCCTTGTTGGTCGCCCATCACTTTTACCTTAGAATTAATAAAAGGCATCTTTTATTAACTACCTCCATGGCTGTCTGTAGGTCCTGTAGGAAGCATACATTCCTTTGCAAAGGCAAGGCCTCTTGATTACCTTCAAAAAAAGCATAAATGCCAGCTTTTAAAAAAATATTTACTTATTTATTTAAGAGAGAGAGAATGGGGAGGGAGAGCTGGGGGAGGGGCAGAGGGAAAGAATCTCAGGTGGACTCCCTGCTGAGCACATAGCCTGATAAGGAGCTCATCTCATGAAAAGAGCCCCATATGGGGCTCAATCTCACGATCCTGAGATCATGACCTGGGTTGAAATAAAGAGTTGGATGCTCAACTGACTAAGCCACCCATGCGCCCCATAAAATGTCAGGTTTGAACAGGGACGAGGGGCCACCGCTGCAGGTCCAGAAGGTCCAGGGTAACCTGGGAATTCTAGATTTCCAAGTACATCAACACAGACATCCCCATCCCAGGTCTCGGGGTTTCATTCCTTTCTGATTGAATGGTATGGATGCAATGGTGAACATTATGGAGAAGTTACACTTATCAGTAATGACGAGGTCAAGAATTTGCCATTGGACTGAGTGGCTGAGGTAGGATAGAGGACAGGATCATTGGAGGACAACAGATGGAGGAATTGAGAGGCAGGGTGACGGAGGCATCATAGAACTGTTTAGTACTTAGATGCGAAAGGGTTTAGTTTGTCCAAGGAATAGTGGGAAATGGAATTAGCTGGAGCTCACATATGTGGGCCAAAGGTAGAAATTAATCTGAAAAGGTAGTTTAGGGCCAGCACGCAAAAGGTCCTCAGCATCCAGCTACAGAATTTGGCCCCATAGAAAATAGGTAGGTAATGGAGATTTCACAACATTAATTTGTCTTAATCATATGTGATTCAGAAAGATCTCACTCGGAGCAATACAGGCAACACAGATCGTCTAGAATAAGGCGAACCAATTAAGATGCTACCACAATGGTCCAGGGGTAGTTCTGGCTCCATGAGCTAGATACTTGCATCAGACACTGCCAATTGCTTTCCAATATCTCTTCTCCCTTATTTCTTAGGAATAGTTCTCTGTGGTGTCAAAGGGGGCATTGTGTTTAGCCTTCCTTGCAGGTAGGAGGCATCATTGACTGTAAGAGCAAGACACTTTATAAGGTTTTTGCTGCAGATGTAATTCATGATGTTAACCAGCTAGATCCTGGATTATCTGGGCAGGCCCAATGTAATTACAAGGATCTCTGAAAGTGAAAGAACGGGAAGAAGAGTTAAGAGTTCTGAGTGCCCCAGTGTGGGAACTCTACTCACTGCTGCTGTCTTTGAAATAGGGGAAGGAACCTGAAGCCAAGGAATTCAGATAGCCAAGCCATCCTATAGAGGATGGAAAAGGGAAGGAAATAGATCCTCTCCTACAGCTTCCAGAAGGTTGGAGGTAATTTGATATAGCAGCAATAGCAAACTAATATAGCAATCATCTTTACTTTTTCCTCCTCCCTGCTTCCTTCTAATTGCTGGGATGCAGTTGTGATGGTTGGAGCTCCAGCATTCATATTGGACTATAAAGCAAACCTGAGGAGGGACACCATGCATTAAGGGTGATAGGTCAAAAAGATAGAAAGCCTTCAGTCCCTGGTGGCCAAGTTTTGGTCCATCAGCCTCAGAATTTCTTTCAAAGGACAGAAAAATAAACCTGTTGGGTATTGAAGAGACTGTAACCAGGGCCTTATTAACAGCTAAATATAATTCCTGATTAAAATGATAGTGTAGGCTGGATGGACTTGTAACTCTTAAACTCAACATTCCATGGTCCAGTAAATGTTCAGGCTGACATACGCCAGACATGATCCTCCCTGCTCCCTGATTTCCTGATCTCTGCTCATTTTCAGGACTCCTGAGGTCAGAGCTCTTGCACTTCCCCTAAAACGCACTCTCATTTTCATCTGCATGTCCAGTGAGTTGTCCAATTGTCAAAGCCTATCAATTCTGCATCCATATTGCCTCTCACATTATCTTCTCTCTATCACCGTTGCACCATTCTAGACTAGGTCCTCTCTCTGTGTTTCTGTCTTTCATCTAGGCTATTACAAAAACCAGTCTTTTCATGTTAATTGTTAATCCCCAATGTATCCTTTAAATGGTCATATTCTATTAACATTTTTTAAAGATTTTAGTTATTTATTTGACAGAGAGAGAGAGCACAAGTAGGCAGAGAGGCAGGCAGGGGGGGCGGGGGATGCAGGCTCCCTGCTGAGCAGAGAGCCTGATTCGGGGCTCGATCCCAGGACCCTGAGATCATGACCTGAGCTGAAGGTGGAGGCTTAACCCACTGAGCCACCCAGGCACCCTCTGTTAACATTTCTTTCTCTCTCTTCCTCCCTCCCTCCCTCCTTTCTTTCTTTCTTTCTTTCTTTCTTTCTTTCTTTCTTTCTTTCTTTCTTTCTTTCTTTCTCTTTCTTTCTTTTTTCTTTCTTAAGAGTGAGAGAGCTCCTGTGTGGGGTGGGGAGGAGTAGAAGGAGAGGGAGAGAGAGAGAATCCCAAGCAGGCATGAAATCATGACCTTAGCTGAAATAAAGAGTCAGGAACTTAACTGACTGAGCCACCCAGGCACCCTAACATTTCAGTTTTTTAAAAGAACAATTGTACTTACAATTTTTCCCCTAAAAATCCTTCAGTGGCTTCTCATTACACACTGTATTAAATCCAGCTGCCTTAATCTTGCATTCAGGGCTTTAACCAAAATATGTCATGTATTTTCTCTTTAACGTACATTGGGTTGGCTAATGATTATTTCCCCAAACACACCTCCCATTTTCCTGATTCCATGCCTCCTCACCTCCGACACACATGGCTTGGTGTCCATGGCTTACTGTCTCAGCATTTCCCTTTTATTTCCCTCTTCGCTTACTACCACTTGTAAATACATTTGTTATTGTTTGTTTACACATCCCTTTATGTATTTACATTCTCACCAGAGTGTAAGCTCCCTGAGGACAGGAACTATGTCCATCTTAGTCACTACCCAATTCCCAGTGCCAGGTAAGTGTCCGAGGAGGGACTCATGAAATATTTGTTAATTGAATACATGAGTGTGATGTCATTGTAAAGACCATCATAGCATCATCCTAAAATTCAAGCTGGAAAAAGCATGGCTGCTTACATCATTGGTGCTCTTAGATCCTCATGAGAGAAGACTGAAAAGCTGTTTACCCTGATGGCAGGGAGGCAAGCCTGTCCACAGGTCAGAGCACCAGCCTCCATCAAGGCTGGGCCTCTCTGATCTCTAGGCAATCATTTTAGGTCAAACGAAAAAATACCCTTCCTATATTACTCTTACTTTATGCCAGGCCATGAGGATTATTTAGCCTTTCAAAACTCAGTTTCTCTTGGGCTTCATCTAACTGCTGAAAACTTAGTTTGCTCTGGAACAGTATAAATAAACACACTTGGAACGGGGTTGGGGGGGAAGTGGGGGCTACATTTTATTCTTCCCCTTGGCAAAGCATAAAAACAAACAACCCCCATGCCTAAACTCTCCAAAAACCTCATAATTACAGGAAGGAAAATATGTCTGAGGAAATTTTATTTATTCAACAGCAGGCAAGGATCTCAGATAAGGGGAACA
Source organism: Ailurus styani (assembly GCA_002007465.1). NCBI lineage: Eukaryota > Metazoa > Chordata > Mammalia > Carnivora > Ailuridae > Ailurus > Ailurus styani. The sequence continues at coordinate 41,867 of LNAC01000968.1, forward strand.
TGGCATTGCAGCTCTGTGGTAGCTGCTGAGGGGGTACAGGTAGGGGGAGGCAACGGGTTTACTCATAAGGTACATCGAAGTCCTTTTTATTCACTGAAGCAATCGATGCGGGCTAGGCAGGCTTTGTATTAGAGGCTGGGCGACACTGTGTTTCTTTGTACACCTAGAGAGCTGTTGTTGCCTTTAAATCTCTGCAACATCACTTCTTTTCAAATACAAATTGGCGTGTGTGTGTGTGTGTGTGTGTGTGTGTGTGTGTCTAGGCAAATAAGCCCTTTAATTCCAAATGAGTATTTAATCATCTTTATCATTGCAATTTGATAGAGAATAAAAACATGTAAATGGTACCCTGAAAATACCAGTAGAACAACAAAAGATATTTATTATTATTATTAATCATTTTAAATATAAAATGCCTTTCCATTCATTCCTATGCTGTTTATATTAGGCCCTCTTTCTAACTCTCCCCCCTTCTTTTCCCCTTAACCCTTTCCATTTGCAGAGTGTGAATCCTACCTTTTGACTGCCAGAGAAGTCGTCTATTTTTAAGTTTCCAGAATTTCAGGTCTGCCATCATTAAAGATGACAGAGAGATTTAGGAAACGGCAAAGGGGAAGCATTATTTAAAAAAAACAAACTGTTTTTTAGTGTGACCTAGACAGTACACCAGATGAAATCTGAATTTTGAACATATTTTCAGATTGTGCCCTGGCGTGTAGCATTTTAGAGAGTGATGATGGCTAAGTTATCGGGAAGAATACATCTTGGGTAGCAAATTTCCGATAATTTTATCCAGAAGCTCAATCCTCACGTTGTGTTTGAATATGCAAATGACTCTTATTCCCATCTGGGTTTGGAAGTTTGATCGGAAAGGCCTTTCACTGGCATTTAGGACGTGGTGTTCTTTAGCAAGAAAGCTGTCTATTTTTCTTTTCTCCGGGGGAGCTGCAGTTTAGGACAGGCACAAAGCTGGGAACACAACCAAGGGCAGAAAAAAATTCACCCCCCATGTTCTATTTGTCAAACTGACCTGCAGGTCACAACCTGAAAGTTTATGGATTGGTGGGGCCTTGCTTCTGCACAAGCATGTTTTCTGGACTTTGGTTGAAGCTGAATTCCTGACTTCTGAAAGAGGAGTGGGTGTGGACTTCCAGCAGGAATAGCCAGTGGGAAGGAAGTAATATTCATTAAGAGTGTCTCATGCAAGCAGTGCGGGGCTAAGCATGCTCAGTGTAAATTCTCCTGTAGCCTGTCAAGCTATGTTGGAACTCGTTCCAGAATACTGGATTTACTTTTTTTTTTTTTCCACCAGGAAGAATGCTCGATTAGACTGCATTTTGCCCTTTCTTTCTTTCTTTCTTTCTCTTTCTCTTCTTTTCTTTTCTTTTCTTTTTTCTTTCTTTCTTTCTTTCTTGTTTCTTTCTTTCTTTTTGACAGAAGATTGGAAACAACATCCTTTTCTGATCTGTTCAGTAATACAATATCCTTCAGTGTCCACTTGAGCATTTCAGTGGAGAAGAAAAGAAACTTTGCTACCTGGGAGCTGAAGACTGCTTAGGTCAGTGAATGCTAATAAAGTCCTTAAGGACTTATGGAACCAGGAGTTAACTTTTCTCAACTGTGAAGGTAATCTACAGCAAATTTAATTGCTTTTTCAACTGAGTGGGTGTACACCAATTTTTTTTCTCACACAAAAAGTATGTTTTTCATATGTTGGAATGATTTTCCAAACACAGGGAAAATATGTCTTTGGGTTAGTTTGCATTTGAAAGAACCTCTTTTTGTATTAGCAGTTCTCTCTCTCTCTGTCTCTCTACCACAAATTATGTGTTTTTCAAACAAATATTGTGGTGAGCTGATGTAGCCATAATGGTCTGAATGTGGTTGTGTTCTGTGTTATATTAATTCTTGGCATGGGTTGGTTTGGTGAAAGTTACTGCTTTTGTTACTGCCAAAGATGAAAGAGAGTTTGTTTCTTGTTGCTGTTGTTTTTGGAACTTTTGGTGGGCTTTGGGGCTGCATTGTGAGCCCTTCTGGAGAGGAGAGTCAGCTCTTCCTGCGGGTAATGTGCGTTTTTTGCAGTGTTCAACTCTAACTCTGAGAAAGGGACACAGTTTTTTTCAAAATCTGTGTAGGAGTGGAGTTTTTTTTTAAAAAAATGTGGTTTTGGAGGGAAACAGTACTTAAGAAAGGCAGAAACATGGTTTGTCATGAAGAAATTAAATCAAGACCTTCTTGGTGAATATAAGCAGTGAATGCAAGAAAATATTACATGCATATACTCCCTGGTTTCGTTTAGATTAATAATTTTACTTTTGAATTAAAAGCAAGCAGATTAGACTCTAAAGTGTGCTGTCTTACATATCCATTGTGATGACACCGAAAATGCCAATGAGAGAGATCTTAGGATCTCAGAGAAAGCAAGTTCGGCCCCTTTAAAGCATCTGAGGACTGAGGTTAGGAAGCCACATGGCTTCATGAAGGAACAGAGCACCCTGGGCTAAAGCAGTTTAATTTTATTCAAGAATTTTAAGAGTAAAAGGGGGATTTATTTCTTTTCAGAATCAGAACAGCCAGGCGAGGATTATTGATCAGTCAGGGATTAAATATTTGCTGGGATACAAAACATCACATACTACCAATGTGTAAATCAGACTGACCAGCTAGCTATTCAGGGGATGTAAATGAAAATACCGCAGCTCCATTTGAAATCAGATGCGGGAGCACCTCTGCCCTTCATTCTCCATCTTTATGTCCCAGAAAGGGCTGATAAGAGGTGGGGCAGGGTGTGAAATAGGACTTCGCGGATGAGCTGACCTCGCTCTTTTTAACTTCTGTCCATCTGCTCTTACTGAAGCCGTGAGCAGAGTGGGAAAGGACCTCAGGGGAGACGAGGAAGAAGAGGCCAGACCCCACCAGGCCTCTGATCCGCTCCCCGTCCTGTGATTTAGACCCAAGTAGTGAAGCTAAATGGATGCAACTAAATCCACTTCCTTCTGCTCCCAGGGCTTTGATTTAGTACCAATTGCTGCAATTCTGCACCTGCCTCTGCTTTTCATAAGTAAAAGCTTCTCGATGCGGAGATGGTGGTTTATTTGTTATAGATTGATCCCCAAGGAGATAGCCACAGTAATTCAGTCTTGTTTTGGTTTTTCCTTTCTCCCCTAACATGTGGCATAGATCTTGATAAGTTTAATTGAAACAACAAATCCTTTCTAGGATGGGAGAGCCCAGTTCTCCACGAATGTGTGTGTGTGCGCGCATGTGCGAGGGCTGGGCTATGGGACAGTGCAGCTTGGGAGACTTTGCACGGCCAAGGGCATTTGTCTGGCATCAGGGACCCTTTCACTGCCTTGACTCTGACTGTATAGAGAGAGGAGGCACACATTCTGGAGCATTCTTTCCCCGGACTCCCCTTTCCTATCACTGCGCCCCTCCCCAACGCTGTTCCCCTTCATGACTATGTCTCAAAGAATGGCACGAAACCTTTCGAGGGACAAAGGAAACCCAGAGGCCTCTTCATGTTCACATCTGGATAAAATTTAGATTGTGACAAGGGAAAGTGAGTGGGAGAAAGAAAAAAAAAAAAAGCCTGACATCGCATTTTTTAAAAAAAGGCATGTAACTGACTTCCTAGAGGTTTACTTGTCTCTGGTTTTCTGGGTGTTTTTGTGTCCTGCCCGCACCCTGCCCACTGGGCTTGGGGAAGGCAATATCCTTATTTTGCAGTGAAGTACGGTGGTTTATCCAAAGCAGTGGCCGAGTTAGAATCAGCACACAGAGCTTTTAAGCTCCAGCTTAAGACTTCACCTATACACTGAAAGCAATGATCTGAGGTGAATTTCTGTATCTTGGACTCAGTTTCCCCATTCACTTGAAGGTTTTGGACAATGGCAGTTATTTTGTGCAACAGTCTCTCCAACCGACTCCATTACTATAATGGGTTTCTTAAATGGGAGAAGCACTTGAGACCTTTCAGGGAACTTTCTCGTCTTTCCTTTTATCTTTAATACCACCCATTAAAATCGATTGGACCAATGTTGACATTTTCATCTGACAAAGCATGAAACTGAAAGACTGGATGAGTTGCCGTCTCAGGTCAGATGGAGGCTGGACGGGAGTTCAGGTTGCCCCACTCAGGGTTTGAAATTCTAGACCATCCTGAATCTATATGGAAGCTCAGGGGTACTGAGGTAGGGAGGGTACATAAAGAGGAATTCCGTGGTCCACGAAGGTGCAAAGTGTGTCAGAGGCTTTAAATACCGTGAGTTCCATACGAAGGAGAAAACTCAGAAAAGTCATGTACTTTACCCACAGTCACACTTAGGAAGTTGGGAAACTGGCTCTGAATCCTATGTGTAGGACCCCAAAGTGTGTGCCGCACGGCACAGTGAGGGAGCCCCTGGGCTTCACTAGGTTTCTCTGCATCTTTTTTCCCCTTGTAGGTAGAAAGAGGATACCTACTAACACAGGGTTGCTGTGAAGATTCTACGAGATGACATGTAAAATAGTTAGTATGGTGCTTCAAGCACAGTAAAACCCCACAACGTTCTGAATGGGGCCTTTCTTGTTGTTGTTTGTGTTTTTTATCACCCAAGGTGAGCGCCAGTTATGCTCACTGTGAATCCCAATCAGCCCTTAGCTCAACTCTCAGATTATCAGGGCAGTTGTGTTGGTGAGTTACCACCATCCTGTGAATACCACCTAAGGCATATTTATTGAAAATACAAAAACTGTGCTGCTGGCAAGGAGCTAACCAGGGCAAAAGCACTGTTCTTCATCTCTGCCCAGGGAGGGGCTGGAGGGAGGTTATCCAGGCAGATGTGTCTGGGATAAGCAGTATGGCTGAGTCAAATCTAGTCATCTTTGGTGGCCTTCAGTAACTGCTGAGCAGACTTCTTGTGTGTGAGAAGTCTCTCTGAAGGGAAGAATGGCTAGTCAGAGGTTAGTCTAGGCTCATAGCTCCAGGGAGTATTGAAAAAGAAGTGAAGGCACTTGTGCTTATAGGTTTTAAGAGTTTTGTGTTTCTTGGCCCTTCAAGACCAGCAGTGACTGGGCTGTTGAGGCTGATGGAGTCTCTGAGCTTACACATGACATTATGTTAGAAAGATCTCCTTGGAGAGAGAAAGCTCCAGGGCCCACTGCTGACCAAATCAGCGCTTTATAATTGAGTTGAGAACTGTAAGCACACCATAACAGGGCTGCAAAACCAAACAGAGAGCAGAGCCACTCCCCTCAGAGCACATTCAGTCTGGCTGAATAAATGGTACATATAAAGGCATGGAGCACTGTGACTCACAAAATAGATGTGGGGGCGGCGAAGTGTGAAGACAACTTCAGGGACAGTTGGATGAGGAGTAAAGATTTTCAATGTCTGTTTACAATTCTAAATTCTTCAGCATTTGGAGGCTTTAGCATGACATTCAGTCACTCGTCCACTATAGGGGGATGGGGAATGTAGACAGGTGTTGGTTTCTTGAGCATCTATTATGTGTCCTCCACTAGATATAATGCTTTACCAACATTAGCTGCTTGAAAGTTCACAATATCCCTAGGAAGTCTGAAGAGGAGGAAATCTGCTGGGAAACAAGTGTATATGGCCACTGAAGCAGAGGGTTCACATGATTGACCAACTGAGCGTACTGTACCTCGTGTAATAGGAAGACATCCAGGAAGCATTTTAGGTGGACAGCTGTGGTCCAGTAGCCTCTTAGCTACTGAGTGTTATTTCTGCAAGTCCCTTAGATGGGAAATGTGAGGCTGGTCTAATTCTGGATCCATCGACATGTATTGTCCAGAGTTGGGCAAGTCTGTTCCCATGAAGGGTTAGTGCTTAATTGGCTCTATGCACACCACCTGGTTTTGGGGAGTCATTCTACTTGAACAACAAATCGAAATGCATCTTTTTGTTCCCCCACAAATAGGTCCTTAAAAGTTTTGCAGCTTTAGGAGTGAAAACCCCAGTAATTATTAGGTAATATCATGTAACTTATAAACAGAATTTGAAGTGAAATACCTGAGATTTGGGTTCTGACCTTGGCATTTCCTAGCTGTGTGACTTTGATAAGTTATTCCAATTCATTGTGCCTCACTTTTCACGCCTGAAAATTATAAGGGCAGAGAGAATTTCCTTAGATGGGATGATGAAAGGTTAAAGTGAATTTTAAAAATTTAGCTTGTTTTACCTGTAGTTATTCTTCCCCCTCATGGCTGCTATATGAGGGTTCTCACGGTTTCTGCTTTTCTGTTCTGAAAAGGCTTCTCCTTCACTTATTTACATGGAAGGGGCATGGTTGCCTGAGCTGGGCAAACTGCTTTCTATAAGAATATTGGAAAATTTTTTATTGCCCAAATTAAATTATATTTCCCAGATTTGTGAAAGGTTGATGTCTTTGAAAAGACAGGGAACTAGGAAGAAAGTACAGCCAGAGCAGAATTTGGTCGACCATAAGTAGTTCCTGTATGCAATGAGAGATGAACAACAAATCAGGGTAGCACATTGTTGTTGTTTTTTTTTTAAGATTTTATTTATTTATTTGACACAGAGAGAGAGAGATCAGATCACAAGTAGGCAGAGAGGCAGGCAGAGAGAGAGAGAGGAGGAAGCAGGCTCCCCGCTGAGCAGGGAGCCCGATGTGGGCCTCAATCCCAGGACACTGAGATTATGACCTGAGCCGAAGGCAGAGGCTTTAACCCGCTGAGCCACCCAGGCGCCCAGGGTAGCACATTGTTGACAGACATGTATTTCCACATACTCCCTAAGAAGATGGGAGAACCCCCCCCCCGCCCACCCATTAGGGTGGCTACTTAAAAGAAAATAACAAGCATTGGTGAGGATGTGGAAAAATTGGAATCCCGGAGAGTCTCAGTGAGAATGCAAAATGGTGCCATTGCTGTGGAAAACAATATGGCGGCTCCTCAAAAAGATACAGACACACATAGAATTACATCCCATCTAGCAATTCCACTTCTGAGTATATACCCCAAGTAACTGAGAGCCGGGTCTCAAAGAGGTATTTGAACACCCGTGTTCATGGCAGCATTATTCACAGTAGCCAAATGATGGAAGCAACCCAGTGTCTGCCAGTGGATGAATGGATAAGCAAAATGTGGTAGATACGCATACAATGGAATATTACTCAGCCTTCAAAAAGGACATTCTGACACATGCTACGACATGAATGAACCTTGAGGACTTATGCTAAGTGAAACAAAGCAGACGTACCACACACACATACGCACACACAAATACTGTATGATTCCACTTATATGAAGTACCTAGAGTAGTCGGAATTCACAAAGACAGAAAGTAGAATGGTGGTTGCCAGAGACTGAGGGCTGGGGCAATGGGAACAGAGTTTCAGTCTGGGAGGATGAAAAAGTTCTGGGGATGGATGGTAGTGATGGTTGCTCAATAATGTGAATGTATTTAATGCTACTGACCTGTATATTTTAAAATGGGGTTTAAATTTAAATGGTAAATTTTACATTCTGTATATTCCACTACAATTGAAAATGAAAAAAAAAGAGAATGTGAAAAAGTCAATACATGAGATAGTTTGTAGGGCTTAGCTTACGAACGTCTAGCTTACCCACTAGATGCATTTGTTTCATTACTGAAATTCAGGTGTGGGAGGGGAAACTTAGGCTCAAACAGAGGAGGACAAAAGAACAAAATCTTTTAATAAATGCACTCTGTGGAAGTGGAAAAAAAAAGAGAATACAAGAGAGAAAAAGGTTCTTGGTACAGAAAAATGCAATTTCCAGAATTTCTGAATGTGAGGTTCTTAGGGGTAGGGTTCTGTTTTGACATTGTGTTCACACAGCAAGTGTGCAACTCTCACTTGGGGTGGTATTTAGTAACTGATACAGATGTGGAGGGGCCAAAAGCTCTCCCGAGACCCCTCTTTTTGCTAGACCTTGAATTTCCTATTGGATTAAATTTTTATCAGGGGCTACCTTTGTGAAAGGTCTGTGGCGAGAAAAAAATACAGAAGGCAGAGAAATTCAACAGCTGCTCATACTCAGGTGGAGGAGGGGAAGCACAGCCGCCAGCAAGTGCTGAGTGCCAGTTTCGTACCAGGTGTTCATCTGTATCGTGAGTTTAATCCCCTCAGTTGCCTCTCACCTGATTTTATAAGGGTGGCCTTTCCAAGGTCCTTTTGCTAACAGGGTGGCGAAGCCAAGCCTAGAACCCAGGTCTGTAAGAGCCTGAAGCTTATTGGGTTTCCTCACACTTGAGGCTTTAGGAATTACATTGCTTCAGTTAACTATGTAGATCAGCCCTCCCTGCCTTTACTGTCGGCAGCCATAGAGGGAGGTTTTTCGGGAACAGATCTATGTCTCCCACACACAGCTTAGGACCCTCCAGGAGGCTCTGGGGCGGGGGGGTGGAGGGTGGAGGGGAGCAGCCTTAGCATCCACAAGCTGAACATCATTTTTAATTTTCACAAATATTCACATGGTAACATTTAACCTTCTTGCGGGGGGGGGGGGA
>LNAC01000968.1:50633-117091 GCA_002007465.1 Ailurus styani
GCCTGGAGGGAGGGAGGGTGGGGGGGAGTGATGTGTCCAAGATGTGGGAAGTAAATGCAGCATCGGAGCCCCCGACAGGCACGCCTGCAGCTCTGGAGGGCAGTTCTATGCGCACAGCAAGGGGACTTTGTTTGAAAATCTGCTCAGTACGATGGAAGCTCAGCCACGGGGCTTCAGAAGGCCAGGAATTATAGCAGGGCCCCATGGGGATGGAAAAGCAACGAAAGAATGTGTTTGAAAATAACATCTTGACTGTCCAGGAGTCAGTCACCATATTGAGCAGTATGTGGTAGGTTTTTTTTTCCCCTTTTTTAATGAAATGATGGAAAACTCCTACTAGGGTCAGGGAGGTGACTAGTGAAGTCATATTCTCTTCTTCATTATGGGATTTTCAACAACGGGGCATTCACATGTCAGTCCCTGCAACTGCGATTATAGTGACTGACATGTCAGATATTAAATCGAACCACTTTAACATAAACCTCCCTTGCCCTCCGTGCCTAGAACACACTAAGTGACCCTTTCCACGGCCTGATTTTACCAGAGAAGGATTCGAATGTCCACTTCATTCCACCCCCCGCTCCCCCCACTTCACCTGCCCGGTGAAACAACTTCAGTCTTCTTAGAAAACCTGGTTGTTGATTATTTATTATTTTTGCCTGGAGAGTGACACACATTTGTTAAGTGAGTAGATAAGTCATATTTGAAGAGGGCTTGAGAGTTTTCAAGACCTTTTTCATATATGTCATTTTATTTCATTTCCACAACAATGCTGAAGTATCGTTATTTTCTGTGCATAATTGAAGAAACACCGGCTCATCTGCCAGCTTGTTGCCTGCTAAGGTCACGTGGCTAATAAATAGCAAATGTAGGATTCAAGTCTAGGGCTTCCGATTCCAGATTCAGTTTGTATTATGTGATACCTCACAAGTTCAGGGGCCATAATACTTTACCAGAATCACCCACTGAATAGTAGAAGCAGGAAGGGCATGAGGGCCAAAATTTGCCCAACCACTTAGAAAGACGCTAATGGGACGAATCAGAACCGAACCAAACGTACAGGCTTCGATGTGTCCCCTCATAGGATTTATGCCTACAGTCAGTCTATCTGAGGTGTGATAAGGCTTAGGAAGGAGGGTAGGACATTCGCTAGTGACCATTTTCTCTCTCCTTCTCATGTACCAGCCTCCAGCCCCACCCCAATGGATATGCAGCTTCTCTCACTCTTTATAGGGAATAAAATAAAATAAGTCATGTCCACATATGTGATCATTAATTATAACGTATCCTGGGCTGGGCATTAGAATAGCAATTCATTGTGAGCCTGGTTGATGAAGTTCATGGCTATGAATGCCAGGCATTCTGAGAACCTCTTCCTTTTCCACGGCGTGATATATAAGGGGGTCCTGTGATGTTAGTTGGAGAACAAGATGGCGGTGCTGGGGGCTGGTGGGTCTTTCATCACTGGAGCCTAGGCTACCTGTAACTGTCTAACCTTGAGGAAGAGCAGGGTACACCTGGCCTGAGGGCCAGACAAATCATCTTAGCACCCACCTTGGAGCCTGAAAGAGCCTCAGAGCCTCAATCGGGAGGCTCTGGACTAGAGTTACTTCATTTTTAAAAACATATAGCATGACAGTATCATGGAAAGACTCCTATCCTGAGTAAGCGATGGCAATTAAAGAAAAAGGGATAATCTTGTGGATAAATTTAAAAAGTCCAGTGTGTAGGAATAAAAAGTAACTGTAAATATCACTGGAATAACTGATGTTATTTTGGTCTGAGAAGGTCTGGTATTTGAAAAGAAACTTACACTCTTCCTCTTTATGTGGCTGACTACATTCCCGCCAGCTCTGAGGTAACCTTTGTCTCAGGATTTAAGATTTTGAGAAGGGATGAATGAGTTACAAAATAAGTTGGCCTGAGGTGGCCTGTTGTTACAGAGACAACTCAGGACTCACAGATTTTTTTTTAAAAGCCTGCATTTGAGTACTGGTTCCACAACTTATTAGCTACATGGCTATGGCATTTAATTGCCATAATTAATTCCTGCATCTGTAAAATGGGTATATGAATATCTATCCTAACTCACAGGGTTGCTGCGTGAACCTCAAGGGACAATGGGTGCTAAGATGTTTTGTAAACTTGAAAGCATTGTATCAGAAAGAATCTGTCCTGTGTTATTTTGAGTTCTTAAAACCTATGGACAATTGGTGTTATCTCATTTATCTCTGCTATCATCATGACAGAACGTTCCAGCTTGTTTCTATTTAACCTTAAAACTTATTTGGGGCTATGATTTGGAGTCAGCCTACAGTTCACCACTAAATGCCAAACACAAACCTTGTCCCTGCTCTGTTCTGTGTCTCCCCACACTAACTAAATATCCTGCCTCTTTGCTCTGAGAGTATGTTCATCTCCCGTACCTGGCCCCGTCCTTCTCTGGAGGTTTGCCTGGGAACCTCTTTAATATAAGCTCCCTCATCAGGAGGACACTGTCTTACGGCTCCTGGAATTTCCACAAGTACTGGAGCAAAGTGCCATGGGGACGGGCTGGGCAGTGTGCAGGGGCAGCACTGTGGGGAGGGGGGCTGAGTTTCAGACGTCTTCATTCTCAACTTGGAACGTGGTGTGTTGTTAAATTAATAGAACACATAAAGTTTAAGGCCGATAATGTAATAATGACGTGGTTCTGCTACCTGTTGGGTTAGGTTTTTGGTAGGCTAATATGAGAACCTACAAGTCATTTATACAACTGGGAAATGCTTTGCTTGGGAAAATGCCTTATGAATTACAAGGACTGACTTCCAAACATACATTTAGAGCTCAGCTTGGTTATGACTTGAGGCTTTTCTTGGTCTGAATGTGTGGACCTGGCTTCCAAATTTAAGTCATAGAAGTATTTTATAATCCATGAGGTGAGCTATGACTTGGTTAGTGTGGGATGCTGAGCGGCCTCTGATGGTGGGTGACTGGAGAGGGAGGGAGGGGGACCAGTCCTGCTTCTGCCAATTTACCCGCTGTCACACTGGACAGCCACTTAAACTCTTTATGTCCCGGCTTCCTTACCTTGATATAAAATAAAGATGACAATAATAGTTCTCCATCCACAGGGTTGTTGTTAGAAATTGTTCATAGAATATAGCAGTTACACAAAGAGACCTGTGACACTGACTTAGTGAAGTAATTTTTTTAAAGACTTATTTGTTTGAGAGAGAGAGAGAGAGAAGGAGCAGAGGGAGAGAACCTCAAGCAGACTGGCTGCTGAGCACAGGGCCCTGCACAGGGCTCGATCCCACAACCCATTAGATCATGACCTGAGCCAGAATCACAAGTTGGACGCTTAACTGATTGAGCCCCCCAGGTGCCCTGACTTGGTGCAGGATTAACACTCCTTTCTATTTTGTTGAACAAGAAGTGACTGGCTTCTGAGCAAGGACTCTTTGGAGTGTTAATTGAGAGTAGGATGTTCAGACAGTACTGAAGATCAAAAATTACCACAAACACTTTATGTACGGATAAAGAGTTGAAAATGAAATGGTATTTAGCCATAAAAAGGGAGGAAGCACCGGAACAGTATACGGTGTAGATGAACCTCGAACACATTATACTCACTGAAAGAAGCCAGTCACAAAAGGTCATGTGTAGTGTGGTTGTATTTATATAAAATATCCAGAACTGGTAAATCCATAGAAACAGAGGGTAGATGGGTGGTTGCCAGGGGCTAGGGGGAGAGGGAAATGGGGAGTAGCTGTGTAATAGGTATAGGGCTTTCTTTTAGAACGATAAAAATGTATTAGAATTAGATGAACTTAGCATTGAGAATATACTGAATATCACAGAATTGTTCAGGAAGTCTTCCTGACTCTTTATATAATTTTGGTCATTTGGTAAGCTTTGTGAAGGGAGTCTTCCCAACTTCCCTACATTTTTTTCCTGACTTTGGTAGCCCTGTCTTAAAACCTTGGTTTTCTCTATCTCCAAGAGTACTCAAGTTCTGTTTGAGGCACTTCTTTCATTCATTCACTTGGTGTCAGAGAGAATGATAATTAACATGTGTTCCAGGCAGAGGACAGCAAGCTGGCATTGCTGTGTAACTTCGGCAAGCATCTCAACCTCTCTGGTTTTAGGGAGACATCAACTAGATTACTTCTTGGGATTTTAAGTTTCAAAGTGCTAGATTTAAGAAATGAGCAGTGCATTATAAGGTTTCCTTTAAATATTCTGCCAGCTAATTTCTCTGATTTTTACTTTGAATTCATTTATCAAACCTAGCTAGACAGACAGGAAAAAAAAATTACACTTTGAATTAGCCTCCTTCCCCCCCCCCCATTAAACCTCATTAATAAGGAGAAAAATTCATCTCCATATCGGTGGTAAAACTACTTTGACCGCGGGAAACTTTTCTTTGTGTTTTTTTAAGACAAAAATGCCCAAAGCATGAAATTGATATACTTTTAAGTTTTGAAAAGCATCAAAAAGGATTTTTTATCTTTAATTATAATATGTATCAGAAGATAGACACAGCAATAACTTAATAGTCCATCAGAACACCATCTTCAAGGGTCATTTAGCATTTCCATGATAAATTGCTATTTTTAGAAGCTTATGTAACCAAACAAAGAATGTGTTCTTGGCTATGGCCATGAAGACAAGTTATTATCGTGGGAGGGACAAAGGAATCTGAGAGGCCCATGAGATACAGAGCCAATTGCAGAGGACATTTTATAGCGTGCTCTTTCTCTTTAGCTCCCATTTTCTGCAATCAGAATAATGCAGTGCGTTTCAGGGCCATTTTCATTTTTGAAGTGCTCTTTCATCATTAGTTAATAAATACTCATCAATGAATTTTCCTCTTTGTCTTGGAAGTTGGAGTAAAGAAAAAGACAATCGCTTTCTATTTCGTAAGTATTACTCCCTTTGGGGCTTCCCCTCTTGTGCTTTTAATGGAAACATAAGAAATAAATGATACCTACTTGTTGGAAAGGACCAAAGATTTCCATTCCTTCCATGTAGAGCACCTGGAAGTTTACCGCAGATATTAAGGACCTTTAGCAACTACCCAACTATGGTAATAGAAGGCATGTCTGTCTCCCATTACCAAGCTCTGTACTGCTTAGTGTCTCTTGAGGGCAGGGAACTGGAAAGATGCCTTGGGGGGAGTCTTCATCAGGGAGCTGAATGTGGTAGAGTTGAGCTGGGAGGAAGTGTTCTCTGTCTGAGCGTGGGTTTCCAGTGACCTTCATATCTCTGATTTCTAGGGTCAAAGGGTGTGGTTTTAGAATTTTCTATTCTTTTGTGTTATCCGCACTTCTCCCCTGTATCATCTTAGTTCCATTTATTTATTTATTTATTTTTAAAAAAGATTTATTTATTTATTTGGCACAAAGAGAGAGAGAGATTACAAGCAGGCAGAGAGGTAGGCAGAGAGAGGGGGAAGCAGGCTCCCCCCCCCGAGCAGAGAGCCCGATGTGGGGCTCGATCCCAGGATCCTGAGATCATGACCTGAGTCAAAGGCAGAGGCTTTAGCCTACTGAGCCACCCAGGTGCCCCATCTTAGTTCCATTTAGACTTGGCTATGATTTTCCCAGTCTCTGCTGTGGTGAATTGCACTACACAAACTTAAACTGATTCTAAACCATTCTAGCTGCATGTGGCTGGGAAGGGGGTTAAGGGCAGATGATTTATAGCGTAAGGTATGTCTTACTGGGTTTTTCTGTCTTGTAGTTTATAGTAGTGTTATCCAATAGGCCCACAACACAAATGTGAGCCACATGTGTAATTTTAAATTTTATGGTAACTGCATTAAAAAAGTAAAAATAAACAGGTGAAATTAATTTTAATAAAACATTTCATTTAACCCAATATATCCAAAATATTATCACTGCCATATGTAATCAATATAAAAAGTGAATGAGATATTATCCATTTCTTTAACCAAATCAATGAATTTTGATGTGTGTTTTATACTTACAGCAGATCCATTTGCACTAGCCACATTTCAAGTATCAACAGCTACATTTCATATGTCGGTGGCCATTCTTTTGGACAGTCCAGGTCTATAGGTATGGGTAGACAATATTTTAACACATATTTTTAAATGAGAAAGCATTCTGAATTATTTATCACAAAGTCAAATTCTGATGTAAATTACCGTCAGTTTCCAAGGCTTTCTCCTTGTCAAGTAAAGTATTTCTTGGTTTTTTCAGGGATGGGAAGAAGGTAGAGGGTTCCAGCAGAAACAGGGTTAATATATATTTTCTCAAAACTATGGTTCACTCTGGTGGTTATGCTCAGTATTGAAATTAATGGTAGCATGAATGAATTATGATCTCTTCCTCCTCATTTTGCTTCATGTTTTGCCGTACCTTGAGCTCTAATATACCTAAGTCAAACAGCGGCAAGACTGTTGATTTCAGATAGTAGTTAGGATCTGACTGTGTTTGATTTGAGCCAATCCAATGGCAGCTGCACTATAAACGGTTCCCACATACTCTTAGTTTTTGGTGTCATCATCCCCCAAGGTAATCTTCTGTGCTTATTTTATGTGTTTGTGTTCTCATGAAGAAAAAGGCTTCTGCTTCTATTGTAGCCTTTCACCTCAGCTCAACTGAAATGATTCTAAAGGGCAGCAGCCATGACCGAAGGAGACAGAGGCATCGAGGTGGCTGCAGATCACCTCCCAGAGGTCTGGCGCCCCATTCCTAAGCTAAAGACCTTCTTTTTTTCTTTTCTTTTCTTTTTTTTTTGAGAACAGTGTCACAAGCATTTGGTCTATCTGTCATTCCATCAACTGGAATTTTAGTCATTGGCATGTCTACATGTCTACAGCAGAACGGTAATTAATGTTGGTCATTATTTATCTTTGAACATCGACCATGAGCAGAGCACTGTGGCAGGTGCTGTGAGGGATGCAAGAAAGTGATAGCCTCCTCCCTTGTCCCCAAGGCACTTAGCCCGATGGTGAAGATAAGCTTGGTACACAGAGTCCTAGTCAAGCTTTTAAAGTGTTAAGGCAGAAATATCAGCAGGGTATTCCAATGACCCTGATGTACTGCGAGATACAGTGAACAAATAAATATTTGCCAAGGCCCCATTCCAAGCCAGGAGATTTACCAGATTCCAGTAACAATGAAGATGAAGACATAGTTTCTCTTTCTGAGAAGCCCCTAAACTGCTGTGAGATGGGGATAAGGAATGGCCACTTACCATGCCCTTTGAGATATGATAGAACAGGGAGAAAGAACTCCAGAAATGCCGAGGAGGGTGAGACCAAGGCCTCCAGTCCAAGCTGGGGTCAGATCTTCATTGGCAAAGATGACAGGCTGGTTTTCAAAATAGTTCCCTGGCAGGAAAGGGAGAGGAAAGACGCCTGGAAAGACAGGGACAAGAGGGAAGGCCAAGACATTTCGAGGGCTGGTGAGCCCTGGAGAAAAGTCATACTTAAGCAAGCTGTGTTCTCTTCAAGCCATTGGATTCTCTCTTAGGATACTTGATTCAAACTCTGCCTGTTTCATGCTCTCTACAGTTCTTGGATGTTTGAAAAATTATTATAAGTTACTAAAGATGGATAATTTAATTTTTCACTTTTATTTAAGAAGTAGCACATCAAGGACTGTTAATGTAATCACTGGAATAGAGAGGCGCCATGTCATGGGGCTTCAGAGCCGACTCTGGAAGCCAGGCTACCCAGATTCAAATTCCAAATCTGCCCCCCAATTCCAACTCTGATACTGAGCCTCTCAGTACTTCAGCTTCCTCATCTGCAAACTGGGAAATAATAATAACACTTGCTTCAAGGGCGATTGTTAGTAATACAATGAGTTGAGATTTGGAAAGGACGTAGGTGAGTGTCTGGTTCATGTAAGGATCCTAAATGTTTGTTAAATCTAATGATTGGGGGCACCTGGGTGGCTCAGTGGGTTAAGCCTCTGCCTTTGGCTCAGGTCATGATCTCAGGGTCCTGGGATCGAGGCCTGCATTGGGCTCTCTGCTCAGCAGGGAGCCCGCTTCCCCCACCCCCACCTGCCTGCCTCCCTACCTACTTGTGATCTCTCTCTGTGTCAAATAAATAAATAAAATCTTAAAAAAAATAAATCTAATGAATGCGGTTCATAAAGTGCTAGAGGCTAGCAAAGGCAAACAGCTCTCTGTGTGACTGGCATGTGATCAGAGAATTGTTGATTCAGGCTTCATAGAAAATTTTTTTGAAGGAATGAATTTGCCTGTAGTCTAACTAGTCTGAAATTGGTCAGTGGTACACACCACTGAATGCACACTGCTGTGGACATACTTGCAGTAGAATTGTATAAGCTTTATATATTATTTTGGCACACACTAAAATGCATTTCATTGCTCTAAATATCTAAATTTTCCACTTCGAAGAACTTGCATATGAAATATCTAGAAACAGAAGTTGCTTCTAAGGGAATATGTGTACATTAATACTGGATCATATATGAAAATACCACTTTTGTCAGTAAAAGCAGAACATTGTCATATTGTAATGAGTGGTTGCTTTGCGTTCATGTGAAAATTGCTTATTAAGAAAAATTCCAAACAGGCATAGAAGGAAAGAATAGGCCACCATATATCCATTGTTTAGATTTTAACTATTTTATTGGGTTAACGTATTTTAAAGGAAATCCCAGAAGTCATGGCATTTCAACCCCCAAATATTTGGTTGAACATTTAGAAAGTGTATTTTCTTGTCTAACCACAATGCCATCCTACCCACAATAATCTTTCTTTGATATATCCCATCCATATTCAAATTTTCCCATTGGTCCCCAAGTGGCTTTTTGAGTTAATTTGTTTGAATCAAGACACAAACAAGGTCTGTGCAATGCATTTGGTCATCATGACTCATGTTTCTTTTAATCTAGGATGGTCTGTGTTCCTGTGTTAGTTTGAAAGAGTTTTGTTATGTGATGGGCTCCTCGTCTGAGACCTTAGGGAAGTCCTGCACAGGCCAGGTGTTAGGTGGTTGCCTAATTCACCTTAAGTAGAAAACCTTTTGCCAATAAAGTGGAATAAAAATTCTCTTCCCACAAATTTAAATTCCAGTTACATGCATCCTAGGCACCAAGCAAGGCAATAAAGGCCCAGAAATGAATGAGATGCAATTCTTGGGCTCAGCCATCAGGCAGAGTTTCTGCTCTTTGACCATGAACGTTTCTGCCATATGACCCGTCAGAGTCAGAGGGAGACCCGACCTTGAGGTTGAAGGGGGACTGTGGCTGCCTCCAGGGAAGCAGACGGTGTGTAGTGCTGCAGACTCTTGCTCAGCGCTTTTCTTTACAGTGTTAGAATAT
The DNA here is from genome assembly GCA_002007465.1 of Ailurus styani. NCBI lineage: Eukaryota > Metazoa > Chordata > Mammalia > Carnivora > Ailuridae > Ailurus > Ailurus styani. Next base: position 59,948 of record LNAC01000968.1, read on the forward strand.
ACCAGATAGCTAAGAATGCTGGAGATTTTATGGCCCTGCTGCAAAGGTGCCAAGTGATTTGAGAGAGGAGATCCTGGGATCTGCCTTCCATCCTAACACCCTGTTCTCTAGGGACATTCTGTCTGATGTTTCATTCCCCAGTGAGTATAAATTGTGTTGAACCTTCACAAATATGCCAAGCCTGGATGGCATTTGAGAAATGGTTAATATCTCCCAGGAAGTAGAATTCTTAAGACAGCACATACAGAAAAAAAAAATTCCCCATAGGTCTTTGCTTTAAATATGTCTTCTCTGAATTTGAAAGGAATTCCTGGAGGTGGTCAGTTTACAGGGAAGAAAGGAAAAAGCTTTTCTTCTTAGGAATGTGTGTTATAGGGAGAAAGCATGTTCTGAACACCCGAGGGGGATGAGGGGAATGTGAGGAGGTGACTGTCGGGTGGGAAGGTCTCTGGACTGACACGTGGAAAGACCTGGGGTTGCTTCTTAGCTCATCACTTACCAGCTACTTGAATGTGAGCAGGTCTTTGGACTTGCTTGAAGTCAGTTTTCTTATCTTTAAAATGGGTATAATAATGACTTTTCCTTATGAAAGGGGGGGAATAAAAGATGACGATTTTGAAATTTTCTGTATTTGCATCCCTCCTTAAAGACAGGAGAGGAATATTGTGATAGGTGCCTTTGGAGGAGGAAACCTCTCTGAAGTCTTTGGAAGGACAATTATGAGCGTGCCGTGTGGATCAGAGGGTGGCCAGCCAGGGTCTTTGGAATTCTGAATGAAGAATAGTTTAAAACCACTTATTTAGTTCCAGAATAAAGAAGGAAGGGAAGACTGGGCATTTAAAAAATGATGTAACTTTATCTCAATCTCTATTCGTGTAGTAGCAAGGATAAAATTAATTTACCTTTATAGACACTGGGTTAGGCTACATTCATCCAGTGGCAGTGTTAATTAGTAGAACTTCTACTTCGGTATAAAATAGGGTTGTAATAGTGAGAAGTTGGTTTATTGAATATAGATATGAATCGGATAGATTACTGGCTCTTCTATAAAGTACAGAGGGCAGTGGACTTCTGATTATACAGTCAAGTGATTATTTGCACGGAAGTCATGACTTAAATGCTAGTGTTAGAGAGAAGGGGAGATTGGGCTTTTTGACCCATGTGTACTGGTTTGGGGGGGCAGTGGGGCAGTCAGAGAACTTCAGGAGGTTGTGGGAGGAAGAGAGATCTAGAGCCAGAGGAAAGTTCGAAAAATGTTAATATAACAAGCTTTTATCCTGCAGCACCTTAAAACTAAGCTGGGGAACCAATTTTGTTTTTGTTAGCGTTTTGGGTGCTCAGCCTATGATGCATTACGTGGCCATGTAAACTTCTATTGATGCCATCCCCCTTGAATGTTCTAGGCATCCTTGGGTGGTCAGTAAACAAAGCAAACATTTGCTGATGTGCTCCAAAGAGTACTTGTAGAAGCTCCAACAGAAAGCTATTGAATTAGAGGATGAAGGTAGAGGGTAAAGAAGCATCAAGTGAATGGAGTAGTGAAATTCAGAGTTTCAAAGGATTGCTTATCTAATGGCACATCGCAGGCATTTATTTTAAATATTTCATTTATTGTCAGAGAGAGAAAGAGAGTGAGAGCAGGGTGAACAGGAGGTAGAGTGGGAAGCAGGCTCCCCGCTGAGCAGGGGGCCCAATGAGGGGCTTGATCCCAGGAACCTGGGAAACGGACCTGAGCCGAAAGCAGATGCTTAACCAACTGAGCCACCCAGGCGCCCCTCAGGCATTTGTTTTAGTGTTAATTGTACCATCCAAAATAAGGGACCATTTAAAAAATTGAGTGCATCATGACTACATCTCATCTCCATCATGACAATTGCCATTTCTATTACTGTTGTCCATTTTTGTATCATACATTGTATTTACTGAGCATCTACTATGTGGAAGCACACCGCAGTGCTGGGCATATGCGAAGGAGTATTTCATTAGTCCATGACAGAGTGAGGTCAAGCAAGGTAAAAACTGAACAGTAACCAGGGGTTAGTAATTCCTAAGGCATTAGTGACAAGAGCCATTTCAGATGAATGGGAAGAGGACTGACCCAAATTGTTTTTGTTGCTTTTTTTTTCTGGCAGTTGGGTTGTCACGGATATGCTCAGACCTCAATCCAGTTCCACACTGTGAGTGTTGAGGTTAGCTAGAGACCAAGAGATGTGAGTGGGCCAGCTATTCCATCCCATCTCTAGGACGTAGACACTTTCTTTATTTTTTTTTAAAGATTTTATTTATTTATTTGACAGAGAGAGAGAGAGATTACAAGTAGGCAGAGAGGCAGGCAGAGAGAGGAGGAAGCAGGCTCCCTGCGGAGCAGAGAGCCCGATGCGGGCCTCGATCCCAGGACCCTGAGATCATGACCTGAGCCGAAGGCAGAGGCTTTAACCCACTGAGCCACCCAGGCGCCCGACACTTTCTTTAGATCTCATTGATAGGCATGTCACCAAATGCCCTGAAGACATGATCTTGAGACCTTCTTAATAGAATAGAATCCCCATGAGGGCAGGACTGGGTCTGTGTGCATTTCCAGTCCCTCACACTGTGTCCAGAATGGAATGGTAATTCAGTCAATAAAAAACTCATATTTGTTGGAGAATGGTCTTCCCTGAAGAAAAAAATTTCTTTGAAGCTTAAATGCATATTGTAAAACTCTGAGGCCACCAGTTAAGTCTGAAAAAGATTTGGAAATGAACCCTTTTCGAATCATTGCATTCCTTCCAACAGACGGGATCCCACCAGAACGAGAGCATCCACGCACGTTATGTCTACACACACGTGTGCCCACATAGACTCACTTCTGTCTACTTTGGGTCCTCGGATCTTTGTAATCTAGTTTAGAAAAAGACGTTAGGAAAGTGAAATGAATTGGAAGTCGTACATTGCAGGTTTTAGGCCTTAAAAGACCGTATATCATTAGAGAAATAAATCCGTTCTTCTGAGATTGCCTGTAATTTTGTTTTGGCAAGTTCTCCCTGTCTTTTTGCAGCTCTGTCTCTTCCTTAGAGGATTCTTTAAGTTCTATCCATCATCTCATTTACTGAAATGTACCTCATTTGGGAATGAGAAAGTTTTGGCATAGCTGAGAGCTTTTAATGGAAATAGGAGAGAAGATGACTCTGACACATATAATACCTTCAATATGTTTCCATATATTGCATGATCTGTGATGCATTACCCAAGATACATAACGACAGATGGGCCGAGGAGAAGGAGGAACACTCTCCAAGCAGGGATTTCTTTAGAAACCAGCCCTTCTTCCAAGGTGCTTTGAGTTATTCTTAGCAATTGGGGTTCAACACTTTCACCCCCAACAGAAGCAGGTTTCTGCCAACAGGCTGCCTGTGGGAGCTCTGTTGCCTAGCATTTTGCTCCAAACAAGAGTCAAGCCAGGCAGTATAGTCTTAGAGAAACCTAGAGCCAGAGGATTGAGCCCGTTTTCAGCTGCGGGACTGTGGTCAAGTTATTTGACTTCTTTGAACCTGGGATTCTTGCGTCACGCACTGGGGCTGAGAAGTAGTTTCTGTTCCCTTCCAAACTCTGAAACAAAGCTATGAGAAAATTCTTAGCGAACAGTGGGGATCATGAGAATTTCCCTGTTCTTCACGACTATCTTTTTTATACATCGAGAGTGGAAATAATTAGGAGGGATGTTTCTTTTCCCTTCTTATTTTATCCAAATCGAATCTAATCATTTGATGGCTCAGAATTTCCTCAAATGCAAACTACACACCCCAGAATAATGCAGAATTTCCTTTTGGAGTGAGAGGAATAATCAGTGATGTGTTTTGACCAGATATTATGGGATCGAGAAAATTGAAAAACCACCTACATCAGAATGTAGACTCTGTAACATTAGCAATACTCGACTCCATAATCATTCTCAGAGCATCGTTTCCCTTCTCTTATTTTATTTTTTTTTCCACACTGTGTGATCCATGTGAAAACAGATCTGAATCTTTGGAATATTTTATATGCTCTCTTTCTTAACGATGTTCCATTTCCATTAGCTTGAGCTATTCATCAGAATATACTTTTTTTATAATCTTTTTTTTTTTTGGACTTGCACACAATCTAGTTGCCTGTTTTCACCACACCCGTACATTGTGCTGACAGAGCCTTGGTTTTTTGTGTGTTTTTTTTTTTCAGCATAGTTTTCCCATCTGGGGCGTGTGCTTGTTATTATAGTAACATAGATAACATACCTACGTAAAGACATACTTGGGCCAGACACAGAGTGTATTCCCAGATGTATGGCTGGCTGGAGGGGAAGGATCTGAGAGGTCTTTGGACCCAGTGCATTAACTTTGCAGATGAGGCCCGAGGGACTTAGAGAAGTTAAGTGCCTGGGTGTTCGAGACCTCGATTCATCAGAGCTCCTGGGTTAGGTTAGGGTTCCTTACTGGAAATAACTGGGGCCGCTGGAAGTACAGAAAATTAAACCTACTATCTTGTTTCTCTGAGCCAGGAAGAACATCCTTCGAATTGGGAAAACATTATCCTACAGCAGATTGCAAGGCAGAAGGTGTCTCTCCATAACAGGTAGCTCTACAGGGTATTCAGTCTTTTTTTTAAGGTGTACAGTACAATGATTATAAGTAAAATCATTTTCCTTTCTGGCATCCTTTACATGCCTACCATGTTGAATATTCCCTAAACCCTGCTGCATACCTCCCCTGCCTCTGCGTCCGAACCCAGCTTCAACACCCATTGCGAACACATTATTAGCTGTTTTCAGCCGGCTTTTGTTCCGTTCTGATCTCAGCCCATCTCCAAATGCTTGTCTTGGCAGCCTTAGACTCCATTCTTCCTGTGGTTCTTAGACCTGGTGTTCAGCCTTACTCTCTACGGAGTTTGGATATTCATCGGATCAACAGATGAGCTGCAAGTCTGAACTTGCAAGTGGAGGGCAGGGACTCTTCGTTTGGGGCTTGATGCAGGGACCGGGCTTTCCATCGCAGAATCACAGTGACAGCATGTGATGACACAGGGAGGCTTCCCTATATCAGGGACCAAGGAGTATGTTCTGGCCAGATTGCCCGCCTTGGGACCACTGTCCTCCGCCAATACCGGTGAGATGCATGGAACTTTTCTCCCAAGAATACCGCACCACAGGTCCACAACGTGCCATTTTAGGATCAACAACTCAACATTCCCTAACTGTTACCTAATCTTCTCCACTGACCTTATTGCCCATACCTGTGCTCTTGCTTTTCTGAGTGGGCACACTGTTCACCTTCTGTGACTGGGCGTCCCTTCTGGCATTTCCTTTGTTTCTCCTGTTCAGAATGATCACCAAGCTGTCAGGTAATAATAATCTCTTCTTTTGCTTCCAGAAACTTTCCTGTGACACTTCTCATTCAAGTGATATTTTACTCCAGTCCTTTTAGGTAGATTCGGGAAAGTGTATAAGTTACTCCTTAATCTAGTAAACTGTGGATACCCTTTTGAGTTGTGTGTGTATACGTGTGCATGCGTGTGAGTGTGCATGTGTGTTTAAGCACAGCTGCAGAATAGTGATCTAGACTGGAGGACTCAGTGTGGAGTAGTGGACAGAGACCTTGGCAAAGATGGGGTGACCTGAATTCTGTACTTAGCTTGGCTAATAGCCATTGCTGTGTGGCGAAGGACAAGTCACAGCCTCTCTGAAATCTTTTTTTTTTTTTTGATTTAACAGGATGCTTTAATGATGTGTTGAAAATGAACATTGACCCCAGGTAAGAGGTGCTAAACGGATACTTTATTTATTTTTTTTTTATTTTTATTTCTTTTTTTATTTTTTTTTTAATTTTATTTTTATTATTTGCCCAAGGGGTACAGGTCTGTGAATCATCAGGCTTACACCTTTCACAGCATTCACCAAAGCACAAACCCTCCCCAATGTCCATAACCCATCCACCCTATCCCTACCCTCCCACCCCCCAGTAACCCTCAGTTTGTTTTATGAGATTAGAAGTCTCTTATGGTTTGTCTCCTTCCCCATCCCATCTTGTTTCATTATTTTTCCCTCCCTACCCCCCACAACCCCCCACCCTGCCCCTCAAGTTCCTCATATCAGAGAGATCATATGATAATTGTCTTTCTCTGATTGACTTATTTCGCTCAGCATAATACCCTCCAGTTCCATCCATGTCGTTGCGAATGGCAAGATTTCGTTTCTTTTGATAGCTGCATAATATTCCATTGTATATATATACCACATCTTCTTTATCCATTCATCTGTTGATGGACATCTAGGTTCTTTCCATAGTTTGGCTATTGTGGACATTGCTGCTATAAACATTCGGGTGCACGTGCCCCTGAGGATCACTACCTTTGTGTCTTTAGGATAAATACCCAGTAGTGCGATTGCTGGGTCGTAGGGTAGCTCCATTTTCAACTTTTTGAGGAATCTCCATACTGTTTTCCAGAGTGGCTGCACCAGTTTGCATTCCCACCAACAGTGTAGGAGGGTTCCCCTTTCTCCGCAACCTCGCCAACATCTGTCATTTCCTGACTTGTTGATTTTAGCCATTCTGACTGGTGTAAGGTGGTATCTCGCTGTGGTTTTAATTTGTATTTCTCTGATGCCGAGTGATGTTGAGCACTTTCTCATGTGTCTGTTGGCCATTTGGATGTCTTCTTTGGAGAAATGTCTGTTCATGTCTTCTGCCCATTTCTTGACTGGGTTATTTGTTTTATGGGTGTTGAGTTTGAGAAGCTCTTTATAGATTTTGGATACTAGCCCTTTATCTGATATGTCATTTGCAAATATCTTCTCCCATTCTGTCAGTTGTCTTTTGGTTTTGTTGACTGTTTCCTTTGCTGTGCAAAAGCTTTTAATCTTGATGAAGTCCCAATAGTTCATTTTTGCCCTTGCTTCCCTTGCCTTTGGTGAGGTTCCTAGGAAGAAGTTGCTGCGGTTGAGGTCGAAGAGGTTGCTGCCTGTGTTCTCCTTGAGCCTCTCTGAAATCTTAACTGCAAATTGCCGAGTTGAATCATTAGACGCTAGGGTCTTGGACAGATTGGGTCTATACATGATAGACCAACTTAGCATGGATTTGGGATAACATATGCGTGGGAATTCATTGTAGGAATATATTAGATTGGATTGCTTATCCATCAACTGCAGTGGTTTGGGGATACCGGAAAGACTGGTTCAATTGAAGGACTTGTACATGTTCATAGCTTGTAAGTAAAGGGAGAGAGACAGACAGAATACCCAAAGGAAACACATCATTAGCTATTATTTAAGCTATTCTGCTTCCATCTGTCTGATACTGTCGACATGACTTCCTGAGAAAATACTCTTCCTATAACATTTGACTGGCATGGACTATATTTTTGTTTAAGATATTTTACTCTTCTCACATAAACCAATTAACTGTCATATTTTATCTTTCCAGGAGTTTCCAAATATAAGGTTGGCTGACAGCCAGTTTGTTAAGTCCTAGAGGATAATACCTCATTGTCTATAAAGAACCTTGTTCTAATGTCTCTCGTCAATTCTGGCAGTCCTTGTGATGCCAAAGATATTTATAAGGCTGGAAAGAAAGGTCATATGTTGGGTGTGAGCTGCACTGAGTAGCCCAAGTGATTTTATTTTTCCATTCAACAGCTCTTTGTTGCTATAGATGACCAAAACTTGACTCCCTGATGATTCACAGACCTGTACCCCTTGGGCAAATAATAAAAATAAAATTTAAAAAAAAAAAAACTTGACTCCCTTTTCGCTCTCTGCTGAAAATTTCACCATTGTCTGCAAGCTTTGAGAGCTGACTTGCTGAGTGGTTTACAGTGGCCCACTGCAATCTTAGATATACCCTAGAAATATAGATAAATAATAGGAACATGAATTTAGTCAAATCGGAGCCTTTGAATTCATAGGCAACAAACATGGTATTAGGAGACACAATATCTTGATGTACTCATGCTCCTGTTCAGTAAAAAACTGACCTCCATATTTAAGAGGAAAAGCTGCTTTCAACAACTTCAATGACAGGGCAATTTTTTTCATTTTAAAAAGTTCATTCAAACCAGCGTATTAATGCTTTATGAACAAATGAAGGGAGACTATCAGGGATTACATTTCTTTCAAATTGTACAAAGACGTAAAAAGCTTAAAGAAAAGGGACTCGATTCAAGGTAAATGTTTGTTGAACTGATTTATCGATCCCTTCTAAATGTTATTGGAAAAAAATTGGAAAAAAATCTAAATGCTCTTGGAAAAAATTCAGATCTAAACTACTTTTTTTTTTATGTTGCTGAGCATTCTACAAGATGGCTTTGAATCTTGAATGAGCAGAGGTTTAACTATAATTTCTAGCACTTGGTAATTCCAGTTGAGGCCATGGATGCCACAACATTAGTGCAAGAAAGAATAGCAGTCAGTTAAGCATCCTAACACCGTAAGAAAAACGAGAACCATGTGACCAGCCTTCTAAGCTTTTAATCCACTTTGATCTCACAACTCAGTATTTGCCGAGTGCCTTCTATGGGCTGGCACAAGGCTCCGTGCTGCAGGTACAATAATAGAGAGGAGATTCGTTCCCTGCTTTGGAGGAGTTTACAGTCCCATGGAAGGGTCTGCCCCAAACGGAATATTATAAAACAGCTTTCAGGAAGGGCAGGGAAGACTCCTGGGAAAGGGAGTCTAGACTGAGCCCTGAGTGGTGAGTAGGTGGTTTCAGGTGAAGGGTGGCAGTGAAAGATTATTCATAGCAGAGGGAGCAGAATGGGTGAAGGTCTTCAGATGACAGGGAACAGACATGACTAGAGCAGGAAGTGCAGAGGGGGAGAGGTCTTACCTCAGCTGCTCTTCATCACCATGGAAAGAAAGCATTCCCTCAGGACCAGCTGTGTGTGGCTCCATGCTAGCTGCCCACCAACTGCCCACCAATGGTTCCCTACTCGTATAAAGTAACTTCATTTAAAAATTTTTCACACACATTATGTCATTTAATTTTCACAATAAATTCGTGAAGTAGATCACATTATCCTGATTTTATAGATGAAGTTCAGGGATATGGTGACTTTGCCAAGATTACTTAATGACTAAGGAGCTAGCACTGAGTCTCAAAGTAGTCCCCCCGACCCTTCTCTTCATTTCTAGCCTCACCTTCCTGCTCGTGGTCACCATGTTGTTGAGCCTCTCCCATGGGTCAGACACCACTCGGCACTCTACAGATACGGTGTCATTTAGTCCTTGCAACAATCAGAATCATCTGGAAGGGAAGGGACCCGTGTTCTTTTTACTCCACCCTGTCTCCTTTTTCACGAAGAACAGGGCTCGTCCCTCTTCTGCCTTCTGTCACAGTTGGAGAAGATTGCTCTGTGGGGAGAAGAGACATTTTTAATAATAATTCCTTTTATATGGAGACTACGGAGATATTCTGTCTTCCAGATACTGTGAGTTGTATAACTGATCAGCTTTTCCTCTTTGATTGATGGCCAGCCGGCTTAGAGCTAAATTTGAACCCCATGTCCCCTACCAATGTGTAGGTCTTTAAGGTATGTCTTTTTATATTAGCCCCCATTCTTGTCCCTATTTTGTGGTATTAGCCTTATTTTTCTCCATTTTCTCTCCCACATCTAGTTTGTCTTCTCATTTCTGGACCAAAGCAGGATATAAATAATTAAAATGTAATTAAGTTACCTGAGCATAGCATAGAATTTAAGCTCTGTGCTTTGCTGTTCTCTGCCGCTGAGGAGAGAATTTGCACCAGTCCACATGCTTTCACTTAGTCTCCCTTAGGACTCCAGCTCTCATTTGGAGTTGCCAGTCCAGAATTTAGGGTGTGCAGGGAGCAGAGCATAGAGTCTTGGCTTACAGTCCTCCCCACGTGTTTGCCAATAATCTTCATCTAATCATCTAATCAGCCTTGTGTTTCTTTTGTCTTGAGTTCATTGTTCATTTACTCTTTGGGTTTGCCTTATCTTGTCTTCATAAATTGCAACAGATTTTGTTTTTAAACAGAGAAGCTTAAGAAAGAATTCAAAGCTGTGACATGCTGTGCACCTTTACCCCAGAAAATACGATATACTTATAATTTACTATAATTTAGAATGAAGTGATGGGATTTTCTCCGTAAGTGGAATGTTAAAAATATACTACTCTCTCTTGTGGAAAAGGAGTTCCTTATTCATCTTGGAGATGGTTATTTAAATCTGTCAAATAATAGCAGACTTGGGACAAAGGGCAGTTTGGTATCAAGAGCCTGGAGCCTAGAGTCACATCCAACCATGCCGCTAATTTTGTGACTTTGGGCCGATGACTTCATGGGTGCTGTTTTCTTATCCTTGTGATTAAAAGAGAACATGAGCTCTTTTTAGTCTTGTGAAGATTAATATGGTAACATGTAATTGCTTGGTAGAATGTCTGATGCTCAGTAAGTGTTAGGTGTTATCATTAGCTTCTGACTTCTGCTTATCATTGTATCTAAGCTTGGTTGTTACGCCTTCTGGAAAGATTTTAATAGGAATAATAATTATTGCAATCATCACCATGGGGTTGTTTTATAAATATAAATACACACAGAGTAGTCTATGTATCTTCATATTTATATACATATATATGGTATGTGGACTGGACCTCTCCACGTATATAATACATGTGTGTGTGTGTCCATGCACCATACACATGTATCATGTGTATTGCATATGTAGAGAGGTCCAGTGTTTTTGTTATTTCTGGCTGTAATTTTGCCATTTATAAGAGTTCACTTCCCTTCTGCTTTTCTGGTCCCTCTTCCCTTCTCTATTTTCCTCTAAGTACTTCTCACCATTAGATTTATTACATATTTAACATATTTATTTACTGTTTGTCCCTGCCCTGCTGGAGTGTACATTACAAGAGGGCATGGTGTGTGTGTGTGTGTGTGTGTGTGTGTGTGCATGTATGCACCTGTGTGTGTTTTGTTCACACAATAATATCCAGCACCTAGAACATTGCCAGGCATGCAGTAGTCACTCAGATTTATATTGAATCAATGCATGATCTTCAAACATCATCAAAATGTCATTAATATGAGTTTTGATGATACTTGAAAAAGAAAGGGTACTTGGTTGGCCAAGGGTGGAAGCTCTTCCCCGTGGGAGTGGGTGCTTGAAAGGCCAAGGGAAGACATAGGTTTCATGACTCTTGAAAGTGGTTGGTAGGTCAGAATTCTGTAATAAATTAGTTCTGGTCTTTGGTCACCAGCGAATGCAGTGTCCACCGGGAGCTGGAGAGAGACCAAATAGGAAACCTCTCCATGCCTTCAGAACACTAGCCCTTTTTTCTACATAGACAAAGGTATTTTGACAGGGCCAAACTATATGAATATTTTAGTTGGAATTCACAGATGTCAAGTTTTTCCTTCTGTAGTGTCTGGTCTACTGACCCATCTAGGGTCATGGAAGTTGACCATTTTGTATCTAAATACCGAATTAGTTAGAAACAATCTAAGTATTGATGGACAGAAGATTTCTAAGATAAATTCAGCTCAAAATATATTCACATAACACATATTATATGTAAGGATCTGCAAGGCACAACAGGGGACAAAGATAACACCCCGTGACTTCCTTTAAAAGCCAACCATCAAGTAGAGGGAATGAAACAAATACCAACACCGTGGCTGAAAAGAGTCAGGAAACTTGTTTTCTTGTCTCTATGCTTTATGGATACTTCTAATTCTTCTGATTACATCAAAGAAAAACTTTCTGAAAATGGATCTCTTCATAAAAATGCTTACTTGAGGGTCATTTCCTGCCCCTCACAGGTAAAGATGAGTATTTGTACATTCTTTGTGCTTCTGGGTTTCTGTAGGAAAAGGAAGTACTATTTTCAAATACTTCCTCTGGGGCAGACAGTGTGCTAGCTGCTGTCTTATCTATTATCTCATTGAGCCCCTAATTTCACCGTGAGTCAGCTATAATTTTGCCCAGTTCGTAGGTAAAGACGCTGAAGCACAGAGAGTTTAAGTAATTAGTCCAAAGCCTAGAGGTAACAAATTCAGTTAATAGTTAGCAACTAGATTTCAAAAACATTTTTGTGGTTCAAATCCCACCCCCCTTATTTACATTATAATTCATTGGATGTAGAGGCTCTCCTCTGTGAGAAGTAAGTACTACTGTGGCATCAATTTTCCTGGTTCAAGTGAGACTATCATCATATACTATCATACACGCAAGAAACCTGCTTTAACCTATAGTAACTCTTACTCTGGTACAGGAGATATTTGAGCATAAAGTTTCACTTGAATTATTCATATAGGTGCTGACTTCTGAAGAAGTTTCTCAAATGTAAACTGTAAGTTGGTTATGACATAGCAAAGAGACAAGTGCTAACCAGCAAGGAACGTCATTCTGTGACTGTAGGGACCCTGTAGATTCCAAATGGCAGAGATTGCCTCAGAAATGAAGAGAAGAAAGAACATTACCCTCACCAAACAGTGTTTGGCTTGCTGATCTGTTTGTGCTCAGAGCAGCACTGAAGAGAAATATATCCTTTTGGTCAATCTGTGTCTCACACTGCAGCCTGAAAGATGTGTACGTACTACAACAAAATCTTGTTGGCTCAAATTAATCGGTGAGAAGGACAATCTGAAGGAATATGAAATTTGAACCAAAGAAGGGATCTAAAAGAAATACATTTTTGGTATTCACAGGAAATTTGTACTAGAGAGTTAAAAGCTGGAGGGCTCAAGATGGCTTCTGGTCCCTGACTAACACAAGACTAAAGTGTCTTTTTCCAGAGAAATGGAGACTCAGGGACATCAAATGGTTTTCTCCAACTGTGTGCAGCTGGTACATGGCCCAAGAAATGCCAGAATCTGGTCTTCCCAGAACAAAGCTGTCTGCTCCCCTCTGTGCTGTATTGAGAACGAATGAAGTACTACCATTCAGAAGTTTCGTGTCACTTTTCATGAATGGATTTAAAAAAATGTATGATGTAACACTCATTTGTATGTAATTGGTGCTGCCAAAGTGCTTCAAACCAACTGGGGTCTTTAGTTTTTTCTTGTTGGTACTAATTAAAAATTTAGGTGTAATTTACTTGACAAATAGAGATTATAATATATTTAAAGTATATACCCTGATGATTTGATAAACATATATATTGTGAAAAGATTCCCACCATTGAGTTAATTAACACATCTATTACCTCATATATTTACCTTCTTTGTGTGTGTGTTGAGAACACTTAAGTTATAATCCCTTAGCAAATTTCAATTATATAATACAGTATTATCAACTATAGTTATCATGTTATACATTAGATGCTCAGACATTATTCCTCTTATAGTTGAAGTTTGTACCCTTTTACCAACTTTTCCCTACTTTCCTCACCCTTCCCCATTCTTGACAACCACCATTCTACTGTGTTTCTATGAATTTTTGTTTTTTGTTTTGTTTTATTTTTGTTTGTTTGTAGATTTCTCATAAAAGCGATACTACATAGTATTTATCTTTTTCTGTCTGGTTTATTTCACTTTGCATAGTGCCTTCCAGGGTCATTATTGTTATTGCAAATGGCAGGATTTCCTTCTTTTTAAAGGCTGAATAATATTCTATTATATGTATATATTACATTTTCTTTACGCATTCATCCGTTGTTGGACAGTTGGATTGTTTCCATATCTTAGCTGTTGCAAATAATGTTGTAGTGAATATAGGAGTATCGATATCTCTTTAAGATAGCGATTTCATTTCCTTTGGATATATATCCAGAAGTGAGATTGGTGAATCATATAGTTTTGCTTTTAATTTCTTAAAGAAACTTCATACTGTTTTTTTTCCGTAATGGCTGTACCAATTTACATTCCCACCAACAGCGCACAAGGGTTCCTTTTTCTCCACATGCTCATAGCATTTGTTATCTCTTGTCTTCTTGACGATAGGCATTCCAGCAGGTGTAAGATGATATTTCTCTTGTGTTTTTGGTTTGCATTTCCCTCCAGACTAAAGATGTTGAGTACCTTTTCATGCACCTGTTGGCTATTTGTTTGTCTTATTTGGAAGAACAATTATTCGATTCCTTGGCCCATTTCTAAATTGGGTTATTTGGTTTTTTACTGTTGAGTTGTATTGCTTTCCTTGTGTATTTTGGATATTAACCCCTTTTGGGGTATGTGGTTTGCAAGTACTTTTCCCCATTCTTTACGTTGCATTTGTTCTTTTGTTGACAGTTTCCTTTGCTGTGCAGAAGCTTCTAATTGACTTTTTTTTTTAATTTTATTTTTATTCTTTGCCCAAGGGGTACAGGTCTGTGAATCATCAGGCTTACATCTTTCACAACACTCACCAAAGCACAAACCCTCCCCAATGTCCATAACCCATCCACCCTATCCCTACCCTCCCACCCCCCCATTAACCCTCAGTTTGTTTTGTGAGATCAGGAGTCTCTTATGGTTTGTGTCCTTCGACTTTTAAAGAGAATTGGCAATATGAAAGTAAGTTTAGCTGTCTGGTTTGAATTATCCTCAATTTGAATTAGTGTGACCCAAATTAATGGGATTTTACTTTGATTCATTTTAAAAGAGATTAGTATCACCATGAAGGAGATGTTCTGTTTGATATTATACTAAAATCAAGGAAGGTTTCAAATAAAGCTTTGACAATCAATTTTGCATGTCTCTTACAAAATTGTTCCCTTCCCTTTTATTACTTGTATATAGCATGACCTTCTAAAGAACATTTGCTTAGCATTTTCTTACAGAATGGAGGATTCATTTACACAAACATCATTTTATTTGTTTATTTTTAAAGCTTTTCTGTTGAGTGTTACTCTGTTTGAACTATTCTGTATGAAGTCAAGAAAAAAGAATTAATAGCTAGAAATGTAACTTGGTATCAAGTCCTATTCAGGTGGGTTGAACAATCTCAATTGTGTGAACCTTTCAAGGTCATGCTTATCTAAGGAAAGATGCACAGTGAGACTAAGATGACAGCAACTAAAGTGACTTTTTCAGTCTTAACTCACTCTGTAAAGGACTATTAAAATTAGACCAACATCCAGCTCTTGGGCATTGCTTAGACACCACGTTAACAAAATGCTATGCGCTGACCTGGGTCATTTCATTTCATTTCTTTTGTTTTTGTTTTTCCCTAGTTTTATTGAGAAATAATTGACATGCATCACTGTGTAAGTTTAAGGCATACGGCATGATGAACTGATTTACATATATTTCAAAAATGATTACCATAGTAGGTTCAGCTAACTTCCATCTTCTCATAGAGATAAAATAGGAACAAAAGTAAGAAAAAAAGAGGAAAGGAAAAAACTTCTGTTTGTGTTGAGAATTCTCAGGATTTTACTCTCTTATCAACTTTCCTCTGTGTCATGTAGCAGCGTCTCCTATAGCGGTTACGCTGTGCATGACATCCCCAGTACTTATTTATCTTATAAATGGAAGTTTGTACTTTTTGACCACTTTTCCTCCAACTCCCTCTCTGTCCACTCTCACCTCTGGTAAACACAAGTCTGATTTCTTTTTCTATGAATTTGGCTTTTTGGGTTGATTTTTTGATGGCAAGTTCCATCCATGTTGTTGCAGATGGTGAGACTTCCTTGTTTTTTATGGCTGAGTAATATTCCGCTGCATGTTTACCCCATGACTTCTTAATCCATTCATCCATCGATGGACATGTAGGTGGTTTTCCTTCCCCATGTCGTGGGTAAGTAATGCCACTCTGAACATGGGAGTGCAGATACCTTTTCGAGTGAGCGTTCTGTTTCTTTTGGATATATTCTCTAAAGTGGAAGAGCTAGATTCTATGGTATTTCTACTTTTAATTTTTTGAGGGCTCTCCATACTGTTTCCCACAGTGGCAGCACCAGTTTGCATTCCCACCAACAGTGGATGAGGGTTTTCTCTTCCCCGGGTTCACACCAGCATTCATTATCTCTTGTCTTTTTGACGATGGCCATTCTAACATGTGTGAGGTGATATCTCATGGTTTTACTTTGCATTTCCTTGAGACTAATGATCTTGAATATCTTTTCATGTACTTGTTGGCCATTTGTATGTCTTCTTTGGAGAAATATTTATTTAGGTCCTTTGTACACTTTTTAGTTATTTGTCTGCTATTGAGATGTATGAGTTCTTTATATGTTTTGGATATAAACCCTTTATCAGATATATGGTTTGCTCATATTATTTCCCATTTTGTAGGTTGTCTTTTTTTTTTTTTTTGGTAGGTTGTCTTTTGTGGATGATTTTCTTTTGCTGTTCAGAAACTTTTTAGTTTGGTGTAGTCCCACTTGTTTTTTATTTTGTTGCTTGCGCCTTAGGTATCCTTAGATCATTTCCTAAAGCCCTTTCCAACCTTGGAATTGTTTCTACAATCCATTACTCCTCAGTTTCAAGGATTCTAACATTTTAGCTGGCAAACTTATTTGCATTTTGAACAATGTATTGTAGGGATGTCATCTTGGGGGCTGGGGCTGATGTGAACTCTGTGCCAATGAAAGTATGCAACAAGGCAATATTTTTGACTATAGGGAGTGCCTACAACTTTCATGTATAGCTCTACCTGGGTTAGACGCTTAACGGTGGCTCAACAAAACCTGATTCAGCTCTTCCCGGACTGCTAGGGATGATGGCAATACACAGTCTGGGTCCCTGGGGTTTTGTGAATGCATGTTTCCCCCTGACATAAAGTGCAGATGATGGAAAGCAGCTCCTTGGAAATGATCATTTTCTCAGTCTGTTTTCCTTGGCTTGGTTATAGAACATGGAGGTCTTTCTCTGAGCCCTTGGAAGATGTGGCCTGTGCACGTACTGCTCAGCTCCTAGGGCTGCGTTTATGGAAAAAAGTTCCTAAAGAAACAGATTGAAATTGAGCAAGATCAAGTATTCACTTGTGGGTTTCCGCAAAAGTTGCTTTTTTTATTTTCTCCTTCACTAGCTTGTGGAAATGTCTCAGGTCTGCCTCATCTGAAAGATTTGTGCATTAAGCCAAAAAAAAATTATAATTCATATCCCTTCCTGTTCTCCCAGGGCTTCAACACACAGGCAATCTTATTTGCATTCTCTAGCATTTATCTCCCTGCTTCCTGCTCGTCTTAGGACTGTCTTAGGGAGTTAGAACATCCCTCCTCCCCAGCCCTGCAGCCTGTGTCTGTTGTAAGTCACATATTTGACTGTTCAGAGTAGAAGGGAACTGCACTGGATGACATGTTAGGTGTCTTTCTGTACATCCACTGCCTCATTCCCCACATTTTAAATTATTGAACTGAGAGCCAGAAGAAACGGAAGGAGGCTGAAGTGTTCATTGGCAGAGTCTTAGTCCCAAGTCCCGAGAACCATCCTCTCTTCTCTCTGCTCCAGAAGTTATTTCTAGCTTGATGATTTTTCATAAACATTGGCCTAAGAGTGGGGACAGATTCCCCCAGTGTAAAAGATGTTTTTCTAGAAGAAGTTAATTTCCTTTAGAAGCAAGACTAATTTTTTCAGACCCAAGAAGGTACTAGAACATTCTCAAACTTTCTAACTTCTCCTCCTCCTTCTTCTTTCTTCCTCTTCCTGTTCTCCTCCTTCTCCTTCTACAAATTCTTCTTTAGATGGAGAGAGAGAGCACACACATGTGAGTGGGGGGGCAGGCAGAAGGAGAGAGAGACTCTTAGGCAGGCTCTGCACCCGGCATGGAGCCCAATGGAGGGCTTGATCTCACTGCCCTGAGATCATGACCTGAACTGAAATTGAAGAGTCAGATGCTTAACTGAATGAGCCACCTAGGCACCCCATCAAACTTCCTAACTTCTAAGTGGAAATCTGTGACTCTGAACATTTTTGAAGCATTCAGAGATACATGGAAGAATAATTTATGTCCTGGGGAAGTCTAGATAATTAAATACTCTGGTAAGAATTCTTTCCCTTTGCCTTTTTGTCTCCACATCCGCAAAGAGCCAGACATCAAGCCGTCCTATGGTATTGTCCCATTGAGTCCCTTGCTAAGTCTGATGATGAAAATCAGTCCCATTTGTCATTCACTTGAGACTTCAATGCCAGAAGGAAAGAGGATACTGCAGACAGTGCCTAACTTCTTTCTGCTTCTAGGTTCCTGCTTTATCGTGGAGGAAGTATGGTATAGTACAATAGTGCATTAATTAATCAACTAATTAATCCGCTTACTCATTCAAAACACTGTCTAGGTGCTCACAGTATGCCAAGTGCCAAGCCAAGTCTTAATATTCAAGAGCTAAGAGTTTAGCTGTTCAGGATAAACATATATACAACAAAGTGGACTGAAGTATTGTACATACTGTAATTAAATATATGAAGGAACGACGGGGAGAAATGGATGATCTCTGGATTGATGAAAGGTACACTTAACATTTCTTATGGCTGGCGGCACCAAGGGATTAAGATGGAAATGGAAAGTCTGGTGTTCTCTCAGAAGCACTCTGTATACTTTTCCAGAAATCCCCTTAGTGTCTCTTAGTAACTGTTAGGAAAAGCCTTCACCCCACCTTGCTGACTTCCCAGTGCTGGGTGTATAGGAGGCCCTGTTGCTGGTGAGCACCCTGCTATAGAAATCTGACCTGGACAGAATCTGACTTCCTGTAAGAATCCATGATGAATTTTACATTGCAGATCTCATATGAATAAATGAATGAATCAATGAATCAATGACATGGGTCCTTTTCCTTAGCGTTGTTACCAACTCATTGGATGACCTCCTTAGCTTTCCTTTTTGATAGTTGTAAATGGCTTCTCTGCTCTATTTCACAGGGGCTGAGGGGAAAGATCAAGCCAGAAAACCAAGGAAACATTTTGAAATATCTAAATTACTTGAAAAACTGCGCAGGCAAGGTGATGCTGTTAATCATTGTCTTTTTGAAACACATAACATAGTGAAGGCAGGCAGGCAGGAAGAGAGGGAAGGAGGGAAGGAAAAAAGTAAAGGATAGAATCAGAGACTGAAAGAGGAGGGAAGAGAAGAGAAGAATAAAATGAAGCCCATACTTAGATGCCTGAATCCAGGCTGCCATGTCTACGTAATGCCTAGGTATGGAGGAAGCACTGGGAGAAATGGAGAGTCTGCTCAAGAAGGATCTCATTAGCCTCTGGGGCGCCTGGGTGGCTCAGTCAGTTAGGTGATCGACTCTTGATTTCATCTCAGGTCCTGATCTCGGGGTCCTGGGATCAAGCCCCATGTCGGGCTCTGTGCTCAGTGGGGAGTCTGGTCAAGGATTCTCTCTCCTTTTGCCCTTCCTCTCTCTCTCTCTCTCTCTCTCTCTCTCTCTCTCTCTCTCTCAAATAAATAAATCTAAAAAAAAAAAAAAGAAGGATCTCGTTAGCCTCCAAGACTGTGACCTACAAGGTTTGTTTTGACTCACTACTCTGTGACTGAAACTGATCTTTGCTGCTTCTATTCAATTTATAGCCATCGAGGGAAACTTTTCCCAATAAATAAATGACACGAAACCACCCCTCACTAGCTCTTTCACGGCCTCGGACATGAAATCCTATACAGCTCATGGAAAACTACTAGCCAAAACATAGAGAATACCAAATGTTGCACTAAAAGCTGGGTCAATTGTTATCATCACAGATTAATTAATTAATTAATTAATTAATTAATTAATTATTTTTTAAAAGAGTTTATGTATTTATTTGACACAGAGAGGGAGAGAGATCACAAGTAGGCAGAGAGGCAGGCAGAGAGAGCAGGGAGCCCGATGCGGGGCTCGATCCCAGGACCCTGAGACCATGATCCTGAGCCAAAGACAGAGGCTTTAACCCACGGAGCCACCCAGGTGCCCCGTTATCAACACAAATAAAACAGAAATTTTTATTACAAACATTCACACCTGTGTAGCAGGACTTCAAAGGAAAAATGTTAAAACCTTAGATAGGCAACTGTACTGCTCGCACCCATGCTGCGCCCTGAGTGCGGACGGACGTAGGTCTCCAGAGGGTGGTGAGAGGGTTTGGGATATGGACAGGGACCTGAGAACTTCAAAGGTATGGAGGAATAGTTCCTGTTTTCGGCGCGCTGTATTGTTTAGAAGGGATTACACAGTATGCAGAGGAGGAACAAAAAGGCAAATAGCCAATGCCATGGAATAGAGTGGGAAGAAGATCTGGGGTCTGAAGGACTAGCTTCTAGTTCGGACTCCTGGCTGAGTGGGCGGCCTTGCTAAGCCATGTCAGCTTTCTCTGTGACAGGTCCTCTGCAAGATGAAGAGATTGGCGTAAAGGGTCTCTGCGGTTCCAGACTCTTTACAAAATAAAGTTCATTTAGTTCCAAGAGAGTATTGTGTTATAATAACAATACAATTGTTGTTATAGCTAATATAATTTATTGTGTGTCTTTGTGAATTGGTTCAGTCAATCCTCATGCAGTCTTATAGAATAGGTATTTTCCCACCCATTTAAAAAAAACCATTTATTTATTTATTTATTTGAGAAAGAGAGAGAGAGAGAGAGAGCACAAGTCGGGGGAGGGACAGAGGGTACAAGGAAGAGAATCCTCAAGCAGACTCCCTGCTGAGCACAGAGCCTGACATGGGGCTCGATCCCAGAACCCTGAGATCATGACCTGAGCCAAAACCAAAAGTCGGTCACTCAGCCGACTGAGCCACCCAGGTGCCCTGAGATTAAGTTTTTTAATAATCAAAATCGTGAGACCATAGCATGAGTTTTTATGCGACGCCATGTTTTCTTTTTGCTTTTGTTTTTATTTTTATTTTTTAATGTGAGGATCCTTTAAAAAAAGCTCAGATTACGTTATCCATCTTAGTTTGGGTTCCTTTTGTTCCCAGGATGTGTGCTGGCCTTCAGAAATGACAAGTACACAGCATGCTTGTCACCAGTCCCCCATGCCACACCTGCGGCGGCCAGCGCTACTGATCACCCTGGCTCTCTTTCTCTCTGAAGCCTGCTCTGGCTCCAGATAATCAAGACGGTATTTCAGGAAACTCTAGGAAACATCAAGCAATTGAAGGTAGCACACAGGTTAGAAGGCGTTTGTCCTCCACAGTTAGTGGATTTTGCAATGTCCCTTAAGGAACAGATGATTCTTCCTCCTAAATATCGTGCCATCACTGTTGCCTCTATTGCCCTGCCTTCTCATCTGTTTTTGCCTAGAAAACTGATGTTTCCCCTAACAGGCTCTGTGTCTCCAACCTTGGTTCCCTCATCCTTTCTTCATCACCTTGTCTGAATTACCCTTCTCTGTCCCCACTCCGATCATGCTATCACCCTGCTGAACGCTCTGATGGCTTCACTTCCTCTTCAGAAGCAAGTCCCAGTACCGTGTGGACACTAAGGCCTCTTCTCATTTTCCTCCTGCTTGCTCTCCTTTGCCCAAATTCACCCTAAAACTGTATGACCGCACTTATATGGAGAATCTAAAAAAAGCTGAACTCCTAGAAACAGAGAGCACCATGGTGGTTGCCGGGAGCTGGGGTGGGGGGCAGTGGGAAACAGGGAGATGCTGGTCAAAGGGTAAAAACTTCCGGTATAAGATGATCAAGTTCCAGGGATCTGACATTCATTTTTTAATTTTTAATTTTTATTTTTTTAAAGATTTTATTTATTTATTTGACACAGAGAGAGAGATTACNATGATCAAGTTCCAGGGATCTGACATTCATTTTTTAATTTTTAATTTTTATTTTTTTAAAGATTTTATTTATTTATTTGACACAGAGAGAGAGATTACAAGTAGGCAGAGAGGCAGGCAGAGAGACAGGGAGAGAAGGAAGCAGGCTCCCTGCTGAGCAGAGAGCCCGATGCGGGCCTCGATCCCAGGACGCTGGGATCATGACCTGAGCCAAAAGCAGAGGCTTTAACCCACTGAGCCACCCAGGCACCCAGGATCTGGCATTCAGACAGTGCGGTGACTCTAACAATACCGTATTTATACACTTGAAAGGTGCTAAGAGAGCCAATCTTAAATGTNTCTGGCATTCAGACAGTGCGGTGACTCTAACAATACCGTATTTATACACTTGAAAGGTGCTAAGAGAGCCAATCTTAAATGTTTTCACCAGACACAAGAGAAAGGTAACTACACAAGGTGATGTATGTGTTAACTAACCTTATTGTGGCGATCATTTCACAATATATATGTATCTCAAATCATCACATTATTCACCTTAAACTTACACAGTGTT
The DNA here is from genome assembly GCA_002007465.1 of Ailurus styani. Taxonomy (NCBI): domain Eukaryota; kingdom Metazoa; phylum Chordata; class Mammalia; order Carnivora; family Ailuridae; genus Ailurus; species Ailurus styani. The sequence continues at coordinate 82,086 of LNAC01000968.1, forward strand.
TTATGTCATTTTATCTCAAAGCTGAAAAAAATCCCCCAAAGTCACCCTTATTCTAGCCCTACCGAATTATTCGGAATTCTTAAAACTCCCTGTGATGTTTCTGCTTTACGATCTTTCCATATACCCTGTTTACGAAACACACTTTTTTACAAAAATATCCTTCTTTACGAAATATACTCACTCCTTTTTTCCTGCCTCACAAATTTCCTGCACATGCTTCAAATCTTAGTTCAAGCATCAGTCTTATAAATCCTTCCCTGACTTCCCCAGGACAGCTGGCTGCTTTTTCTTGTGCTTTCTCCTGTCCTTTCAGAGGCAAGGACTTGTCTTTTTCACCCCAGTATCCTGATGCTTAATATAACATCTGCCATGTGGTACATTATGAAATTTGATGAATAAAAATATACATCAAATGACAAGCCCGTATTAGTTTTCCCCAGTCCTTTTGGAAATGAATACAGTAAAAGAGAATTGAAACCAGGTTTTCTGACAGCCACTCCCTTTGATTTTTTTTTCTCCCTTCCCATCACCAGCTGAGGATCTTATTACTTAGACCCCTGAAATGGCCTCCTTTGGGGTTTGCTTGGTCCAGAGTTTCTCTCCACCAAACCACCCTGCATCCAATCCATAAGCAGATTATTCTCCTTAAAATTAATATTGATACGACTTTTCTGTGTAAAACTTTAATCTCTCTTTCTTCTACCTCCTAAATTTTGATTGAACTCCTTAGCTGTATGTGTATGCTTCCCAAACTATTCGTGACCTTATTTTCCCACTTCAGCTGACACTTCTTCCCAAGCAGACGTTTCCTGGTGCACCATCGGTGTGGCTTCCAATGGCCGATGTGCACCTTAATTGCTTACCTGCACGCTTTGCCCACACCAACCTCTTTGGCTTGGACTGTCTGTCTTTCATTTCCATCCTCACCACACTATAACTCTTCCCCCATATCCTTTTGCCTGTCCTCATTCTTCTTGCAAACACTTTGTGATTCTTCTTTTTGTACACCACTCAGAAGTAATTCCACCATTTCTAATCTCCTCCTACAACTCTTAGGTGATTTATACTACATCCTTGGACCTTGTCATACATGCGTTTTCTTGCAGAAGCCAGAACATTTGGGTTCTAATTCTAGCTTCACCCTTTATAAGCAAAAATGACTTACTCATCTTTGAAATGGGAGTGACGATGGATACCTACCTATATTTTTTTACAGTATGATAAAGATCAAGTATGAAAATAGTGTTTGTGTGAAATTATCATAAGCAGTAAGGAGGCTCTTGTTACACTTTATCCTTTACATCAGTTTGCTAGGGTTATGAAAGCCCAACCTGTCTCTTGTACTCTAACACTTTCCCTTTGTATCCTGAACAGTTTAAAGCCTGGTGCCTTGCTTATCACAGGTGCTCAGGAAATATCTATTGAATGAATGATGAATCATCTCCACAGGAAAGAGAGCGAGCCAGCTAATTGTCCTTGTAGGGTTTGTTTGTTGGCAAATGAGACTAGGTATCATCTAGAAATACGGGATCATGGAGGTTTGCTGACATTCTCCTTTCAAGTTTCCCTTCCCTCAACCTCCCTGATATACTCACACCCACACCTACTTGTTTCCCGTTCTTCCTGGCTGTCACTATGTTTTAGAGAGTAGAAAGCAGGATGGTGAGTGTCTGCTATTCATTTTACTTCGGTGCTTGTATGTGCTAAAGCTGCTGGGCCCTTTGCCCAAGTCAAAGACCTGGAGTGTGTTATGGGACTGAGCATATTTTCTTGGTTATGGTAAAAGTGATGAAGGCCAGTGAAATATTCCACGATGTTATGGAGGGAGAATAAGAGAGCTGGAGTTAGAAACTGGAGACAGATAGTTTTGTGGCTCTTATTTTTAGTGTTGTACTAAAATTACCATCTAAAACATGCCCTCTAGGGCTCCTGGGTGGCTCAGTGGGTTAAAGCCCCTGCCTTCAGCTCAGGTCATGATCTCAGGGTCCTGGGATCGAGGCCCGCATCGGGCTCTCTGCTCCGCAGGGAGCCTGCTTCCTCCTCTCTCTCTCTCTCCGCCTGCCTCTCGGCCTGCTTGTGATCTGATCTCTCTGTGTCAAATAAATAAATAAAATCTTTAAAAAATAAAAAAATAAAACAATAAAACATGCCCTCTAATGAACACCATGGCCGAAATTAAAGAGTAGTTCTGGAAATTATTCTGAAAGTGAATAGATCCTCAAAATGAAGGACCAGTGATGCAGCTGGGATGCCTGAATAAGATCTCGTTAAGTTTTACCTTTGTGGAGTAGCTGAGGCAGGTGTCCTAGGATTTTTCAGTTCTGTGCCAAGACATATCAGGACCTAAGTCAAAAAGACAAATCACTAATACTGAGCCTGTCTTTTTCTAAAGGAGTTTCTGCATTAATTTTACTTCTTACAGTGCTGCATTAATATATTATTTATCTTGATTACAGAGAATTTTTATCTACCTTAAATCTGTGCCTGAGCCAAGTGCCTCACAGATCGTGACCCTAGTCCCAGCCTAATTCATTTGATTCTAATGTGTGTATCTGTGTGTGCACTAGTAACGGGACATTTTTTTAAAAACTTGTCTCAATAATAGAAAAAGTGCATGCTTCCTTGATGGAGAAGATAACGAACCTCTACAACATAGCCTGGAAAGTCACAGAATAATTATTATCCTCATACTATCAACATTTAGTGACTGTTTTTAGAATTCTAGTATTTTCTAGAATGCTGTGGTCAACATCTCCCACCAGAACAGCATATTTGTTACAATCAGTGAACCCCCATTGCCACATCATCATCACCCAGAATCCATAGTTTATACCAGGGTTCACTCTTGATGGTGCATTCTAAGGGTTTGAACAAATATGTAAAAACACGTGTCCACTACTAGAGTGTCATACTGAGTATCACTGCTCTTAAAATCGACTGTGCTCTGCCTGTCCCTCCTTCCATCCCTAACCTACGCAACCACTTTCCTCTCTCCATAGTATTGCCTTTTTTAGCATATCATATAGTTTGCCCCATATAGTGTGTAGCCTGTTCAGATTAGCTTCTTCCTCTTAGTTCTGGGTATTTATGTTTCCTCCGTGTCTTTTCATGGCTTGATAACATCTTTTTAGTACTGAGTAATGTTCTGTTGTCTGTACGTTATCATGTCCATTTTCATATGAGGAAAACAAGGCTCAGCGAGATAAAGCACCTATACAAAAGTCAAAGTGAGCAGAGAGCCAAGGTTTGAGCTCTAAATCTCTTGATGCCAATTGGAATGCTATTTCCATGGATCTAGTGACTTTAGCTAAGAAAGTAATGGGCAGTTCAAATAGGGCTCGATACCAAAGCAAAGTGCACTTGATGGGGCTGTGAGTTAAGGAAGAGGTCTTCAGAACTTCAGTTTAGATAAGACACAAGTGGGACCAGCTTCATTTTTTTTTTGGTGACTCCTGGAAGGTTTTGTGGAGTAAGGAGTCATCAGGAGGCATTTTAAGGGCTTCTTGGTGGATGAAAGGGAGACTGGGGTTGTGAATTTCCCAGCCAAATGATGTAATTTGAGAAATGTGGGAGGACGTGGGAATGAGTTAACTTCTTGAAACTCCCCATACAAAATACATATAGTTATGGAACCAGCAACCAAATAATACAAATAAAGGATAACAAAAATACAACTCTTTCAACAGAATCAAGCCTATGTTTCTCTTATTTTGATATTTTTCTTCCCCACTTAAGGATGCAAGTGACACGGGTATTGGCCACCGTTTGCATTTATTAAGTACTGAACTATGCACGAGGCCTGGTGCCAACTACTTTATATGCAATGATTTATTTAATTCTTACCGTGTATCTGTAAAATAGGTTCCATTATTCTGCCCATTCCACAGACGAGCAAGTTCCATGTCTTAAGAGAAGTAACTTGCCCAAGACCAGGAAGCTAGTACCTGCTGGGGTGAAATTTGAACTCACTAGTCAGTCTGATTTCAGAACCCAGACTCTATTCACTGCAATCAGTAGACTCTGGCCTCAAAGTGTATCCAACTGATGTTAATTTTTTTCACCACATTTGGTCATCCTCTCTAGACTTCTGAAAAGAGCCATGCAGGAGAACTCAGCACCACTCAACACACACGAAATCCATTATTCAATAAGGACCCTCAGGTTGCCTGAATGTAGATTTGATACTTGTGATAAGAAAAGGAGAAACGTGTTTTATGTCTTTGATGGTTGTGTATTTACATGTAATGACAGCAGACAAACACTGTCACTTCTTAAGAGTAGAGAGGTAAGTAGAGTTGGCACATTGGCCACAGCTCATATATTGCATGAACATGGCAAATGAACAGAAGAGAAGCCAACATGTTTGGAACACTGGGGCATCTTTTGTTCATTTTAGAGGTGAGAAATCCAAAGCTCAGGAAAATGGTTTGCTGGATTACTGAGGAGCCAGTGAAGTGGTAGAGTTTTGGGGTTTGGGGTTTCCACTCACATTTTTTGGGTGCAAAAAGCCTTTACTCTTTCTAGTATATCCTAATGCTTCTTATTAAGCTCAGTTTCCTGGATAAATGTTATCTTTGCCTTTTATATGTTGGCCCTGTTGAATATGGTACTTGCCTAGTAAAGACAGATATGGTAATCAAAAATGCCTGTGAAGAGAGATGTCAGGAGCATGTTGTGACTTTAATGTGGGCTCTAAAGGGAGCACTTGGATCCATCAGTGTCATTCGCTAAACTTCACATTCATATTCATAAACTTCCCTCCCCACAAGGTGGCCTAAAAATAGTGCAGTATTGACCCAGGAGTCCTAGCCTATGTACCAATGAGCTGTGTGGCTTTCTATAGCTTTGGACATTGGTTTTCTACCATCACAAAATGCAAAGGAGTTGGGCACATTGTGTTCCTTGGGTTATGGTTCTATTATATACCTCAGACTTGGGAGGGTGTTTTAGCTGAGTCTTCTTAATTCAGCTGTGTAAGCTGGATCTTCACCTGGTTAAATCTTTATTTCTGACTTTTCACTATAATCACAAAACATCCATTATACTTAGACAACCTTCATTGCTTTCCATGACTACAGTGACTTATGTCTGTATGGCTCTCAACAGTTGGTAAAAATCCTTTATATACCAAGTCTCATTTTGTTCCTCAATAACCTCGATAAAGGGAGGCAATATCAAACATGGGTTTGAGTGCCTTAAATTCTTCGTCTGTAAAATGTGCACATATTAATATCTATCGCCTCAGTTGGCTGTGAGGAGAAAATAAAATCATGCCCATAACATGCTTAGCAGGGAGTCTCCCATATCATCAGTGTTGAATGAATGTTGGCTGTTTTTTGGTGGCTTGCTCCAGATCTCACACCTTCCTGATAATGGAGCTGGACTAGAACCTGGGTGTTCTAACTCAAAGAAGAGTGCTTTGGTTAATACACTGTACTGTTCTTCAAGGTCTGTGAGAAAACTAGAAGGAACATTTCTTCTGGGGAAAGAGTGGACCATTGGCTTTAATCCTGGGTCTATACGTCCCCAGTATATTCACCCAATAGGCTCTGAGAGCCACATACTCTGGGTTAGGCACCATGCTAGGCACTGAAGATACTAGAACCTAAAAGTAGCACAACCTTTGTCCTCAGGGCACATCTAGTGGGTGAGACGGCTGTATAAGAAACAATGTGTCAGGCATTTCATAAACATTTTTCAGATGAATAATGAAAGAAAGTATAAGGTGCTTTGGCACGCATAAGGAAGGAGGCACCTAAGTGCTAGGGGAGTTTGGTGGTTATGCATGAGCTGAGTCCTGACTGATGAGCTGGTATTAGCTAGACAAAAGGCCAAAGGAAGAGAGGACATTATGAATAGAGGGAATGGTGTCTACACAGGAAAGAACTGTGAGAGAAGATGGCACACTCAGGGGATGCAAGTACTTCCATATGTTTGGACCTCAGTGAGAGTCTGAGGGTTTGACAGAAATTGAGTCTGAGGAGGTGGGTAGGAGTCAGATTGAAGACAGATTGTATGCCATGCTAAGGGGACGGACATTTTTCTTAAGAGTAACCAAGGAATAGTGCGTGGTTTTAAACAACAACAAAATGGCAGGCTCATTTTTGTTTAAAGAGAACACTCTGGTGTTTATGTGGAGAAGGATTGGAGAATATGATTATCGGAAGCAGAGTCCGGGTCCTAGTATCCTCTAAGCCAGAGGAACTGCAGATACGGTTTGGGACTACAGCAGGGCACTGGAAAATCGACCGGAATTGGTGATGTGTTTGGAGATATTTGGGAGGATTGGTCCTTGGTACTGAGAGTAATTTAGAAGAGGAAGCTGGCGTGACTCCCAGGTTTCTGGATTGGGCCACAGGGTGGATGGTTGGCCACTATTAGCACCAGGAGGAGTCTCGTAAGACTTTCACGGTATCTGTTTGGTGTTCTAGAGAGAGACCTGGATGGCAAAGGAAATGTGAAAGAGCAGGATCAGTGAAGTAGACAGGATTTGGAGCTTCCGCTCTGGAAAAGTTGGCCCAGGGAGGTTGGATAGTGAGGAGTTGCTTTGTTTTGCCTGTGCTTACAGAGACCAGGGGCATTACCACATGAACGATAATTGTTGGATAAAGCTCCTCTAAGAACCACAGATCCAGGCATTTCACAGGGTCCCCACACTTCTCCGACTGGCAACTCCTGAGTAATTAGGAAGTGATTAGCTAGCCAGTAGGTGATTTAGGCTTTCTCCTCCCCACTGCTCACCTTCTGCCGTGTCACTATTCATCCGAGGCTGAATCAAGGAAAGGCAAGGAGGGAGAAAACAAGAGTCCACTTGGCTACATGCGAAAGACCCATAGTTTATTAGGTTTATAGAGGAACCCATTAAACAATTGGCTCTCGTGCCGTTGTAGTGTTATTTTTGATTTTGTGTTGCCATACCCATGCTGTTCCGGATGGTGGGAAAACGATGGCTTTAATTATGGTCCATATTCAACATTGTGTGAAGCAAGCTTTTTAAAATTTAGTTGAAAAAAATTTTTTTAAGAACTTCTCTCTCCGAGGTTCTTTCTCTAGAAAGCTGCTCCAGAGTGAGTAGCGATCCGATATTTTTTTCTCAGAACTCCTCTTTTCAGTTCAGAATTTTATCAGCAATTCTTATGCTAAGAGGGGTCAGGAGATGAGGCACTTCTCACGTTACCCTTGAAGCTACTCATGAATAATGGCCTATATCACCTCTATTGTCTGCCTCAAAACATAAGCAACCAGACATAAAGGCAGAGGAGAAAGTAAAGATCACTGAATGAGCCGGAAGAGCGGGCTGAGGCCGAGACAGTGTGAAGAGGTAAAAAATGCAAGGTAGAGCAGATGGTTACGTAGGGGGGAAATGCTTGAGTAGATTAACTACTCAACAGCTAGAGAATGAGCCAGATTCCCTGGTTTAAAGGCAAGAGGAACAACAGAAAAGTATTCTGAACTCTTCAGAGTGAGAATTAAGGGCATCCCCCACCAAAGAGGAATGTGGCTAAAATAAATTGGGGGTCATTATTCCAGGCTGAATGCATAGTGGACTAAGAAGCTCACTGGGCTTTTCGCTGCCCCTTCATATCATTTCCTGTGATTTATGCTGCCAGTTTTTGCTATGTGGGGGCAATCTGTCTCTCTAAATACTTTCTTCCTTCATCTGTGAATTGATTTCATTGAACTCTGACTGGAGTTGAGGCTTGCTGGCTGGGGGGTGGGTGGTGAGTGAGCCCAGGAGCAGGTACTCAACTGGACTAGAACAGTCGAAGGGAGCCAAGTAATTCCCCACTGGTAGACTCACAGGAGCTGGGAAAACGCACTTCCACTTCTCTGTGGGGGAGGCTGTGTGTACTTTTTTTCCCTGGCTATAGGTCGACACTGTCTATGAAAACAATGACTTTCTCCAACTTGAAAGCCTAGCACCTGCCTAACCAGAAAACTCATGAAGACTCTCGAGAGAGGGGCAACATTTAAAATGGAAACTTGCCTGGGCTTCAGTTCCGTCCTGGCTGAGTTATTCTGAAGTAAGAGGAGGAAACAAAGAACACACCGACGAGGAGGTCACAGAGTGTGACAAGGGGTCTGCGAGAGGGCACACTGTGCTGCCGAACGAGAGAAAACCAAGCCCTTTCTGCTGGGGCACGAGTCCGGCAAGTGATGGATGCTTTCTGTACGGAGGCTCAGACCTTTCTGTCCCGCAGCCTGGCTGCGGCACGGCCCTGTGACATGACTGGCTCGGAGGAGCCTGGCCTTTTGTTTCAGTGGCTTCTTGAAGCAGCGACATCAGAGGTGATGGCTGTAGGCGCCTTCAGGGAGGCAAGTTTTATGTTCCGATGTTTTTTATTAAAGCTCGTTAGAGCTCAATAGAAAGGAGTGCTTCGATCCTGTCTGGGAATAAAGGAGCTGAAACTTTTAAATGAGAATAATAAGACGACTACAATAAAATCACTTTTATCACCCCCACCCCCAGACTTTCCCAGAGATTTCCTGATGCACTACCTCTCTTAGGACAGGAAGAGAGTAAAAGGGCATTGCACAGCAGCCTGAGTGGTCCTTGTTCTGTTTTTAAACAAATTGTGTAAGGCAGCAATTCTTTTTCTCCCCACTCCCCCACGTAAGCCCAGCAGTAGGGAAAGTAAACCGGCACTCTGGGGGGTTGGGAGTAGGCGCTTCGATTTGCTGGGGGTGCTGGTGCCGGTGGTGGAAGTGGTGAAGGTGGGAGTCCTATTCGAGAGCCGAGAAGGATCTGATGTGTTCAGAGTGTCCTTCCAGTGAGATGGTTCAGGGCCTGGTCTAAGGACCGGCTAATGTTCACACCATGGACTGTTTGGACTGAGATGATAACAAGTCAGAATCTACAGAATCAGAATTAGAAATGAAAGACTTTGAAAGGTCTTTCTTGACCATCACTTGTTCCTAGGTGAAGAAGCCCTTTAATTACCCTAAATAGATAAAATCTCCACATATGGGACGTTATACCCTCCATCTAAATAACCAATACGCAGTATTAAACACTCTCCAAAATGACTATGTAGCCCTATCGAGGGATGGCTTAATTTTGTTATACTCAAAGCTCTCTTTCTTTCTTTCCTTCCTTCCTTCCTTTCTTTTTCTTTCTCCCTTCCCTCCCTCCCTCCCTCTTTCTTTTTCTTTCTTTCTTTCTTCCTTTCTTCCCTCCCTCCTTCCTTCCTTCCTTCCTTCCTTCCTTCCTTCCTTCCTTTCTTTCTTTCTTTTTCCTTCCTTCCTTCCTTCCTTCCTTCTTTCTTTTCTTTCTTTCTTTCTTTCTTTCTTTCTTTCTTTCTTTCTTTCTTCTTTCCCTACAGAAATCTTCCAGATATATGGTTTAATTAAACCGTTCATTTCTCCAACAGGCATTGATATGTTAAGTACCTAGAGGGGGCACAATACTAAACCAAGCACCGTGGGGAATACAAAAGAAGGAAAGGGATAGTCCTTGTCCTTGAGGAGTATGTAATATTGAGTGGGCATGAAAATAACTTGTGAAGCGACTGGAGAACAATGCAGCACAGAGCCATGGAAGTATGATACCATAGGGGCGATGACACACGCTCTGGGGAGTGGGGAATCTCATGGAACAAGGCCAGTCTTGAATTGGCTTTTGGGAGAATGAAAGGAGTTTGGAAGGAACATCTTAACTTCTGTGGAGACTATATAGGAATTTAAGATTCCATTCCTTTCTTCCTCCGAGGCTCCTCCTAGCCAAGCTGCAGGGACCATTCCATCTACCTTATGACCCACAGTCTCCAACCTTCTCCAACCACCACGGCTTCTGTCATTCACATTGACAGAGCTTTGTGCTGCTGGTTCTCCAAACCAGACCCTAGGTCTATGGGATGCAGATCAGGGGCTCTAGGGGGAACTGTCTCCATGGAAAAGCCTCTCTGACTGGCCACCTTGCTTTTCCTTCCTTGTGGTAGGCGGTACTAGACTGCTGTCTGCTTTGCCCATTATCTCTTTCTTTCTTTTCTTTTCTTTTTTAAGATTTTATTTATTTATTTGACAGAGATATAGAGAGCACAGATAGGTAGAGCGGAGACAGAGGGAGAGGGAGAAGCAGGCTCTCCGTCGGCAGGGAGCCCGATGCGGGACTCAATCCCAGGACCCTGGGATCATGGCCTGAGCCAAAGGCAGCAGCTTAACCGACTGAGCCACCCAGGCGCCCCTCCCTTTATCTCTTTCAACCGAGGGCTGGTAAGCTCAAGTCATCAGGGCTCGTGCTCACCAGTGACAGTGTCGCTTCTGGAGGGCTGTATCAGTAACTTCTTCAACCTTGTGGATTGCTTCCCTCAAGCCAGTGTTTATGAAAATTTCATTCTCAAAGCTGGTGTTGCTTCTTCTTCTTCTTTAAAGATTTATTTATGTATTTATTTGACAGAGAGAGATCACAAGTAGGCAGAGAGGCAGGCAGAGAGAGAGGAGGAAGAAGGCTCCCTGCCGAGCAGGGACCTGGATGTGGGGCTCGATCCCAGGACCCTGAGATCATGACCTGAGCCGAAGGCAGAGGCTTTAACCCACTGAGCCACACAGGTGCCCTGGTGTTGCTTCTTCTATAGCATGCTTCACATCAGCTTAGATGCCACTTTCTCAGGGAGATGTTTCCCTGCAGATCCACATGTTCTCTCTTCCTCTTCTCACTTGAACCTCACTCTTGATTTGCAATTATGCACTTACCTGGGTGGTTACCAGATTCGTGTTTGCCGTCCCGCTAGAATGTAAGCTCCATGAGTCAGGAACCCAGTCTGCTTTGTTCACTGTGTATTCTCAGCCCCTAGCCTAGGCATGGAAATAAACGCTTGATAGTTGAGTGAATGAATTTAAAAATAAAAGCGTGGGCAGAGATGCATGGTCTTGGGATTTAGGACACATAGGGTCTCCTTGGGATTATTATCAGGGGCAAGGGGGTTTCCTGGCTGCTGGCTGGGAGACCACCCATCGGATTGCCCCGAAAGCAGTTGAGAGAGAATGCCTGCTGCGACAGCGTAAGGATCTCTGTGCCCTCTGGATGAACTCAGTAGACCCTTGGAACTGTCATCCCAGCTGTTCTAGAGGTGCTGCCTTGCCTGTGATTACGTGCTGGATGCCTCTAGCATTGCCACGGGAATCCGTTTTATTGCAATGTGGATTTTCCATTAGGGATAGGAGAATCAACTCAAAATCAGATTTGGTTATAGTGTATTAACAGCGGGAAAGACATTTCCCCTTATTTCATGTTTTCAGTTTCTCACTGGCTTTTGACCTGGGGATTCCAGGTGTCCATTCTGGGTCCTAAAACAATAGCAATAACAGCAGCTAGTTTTTATAGAGATAGGCACTGTCCCAAGTGTCTATATGTATGTATCATTTCATTTAACCTTTGTAGCAGCCTATGGAGTGGGTGTTGCTGCATGCGTATACCCACTTGGTAGATGAGGCACAGAGGATGGATGAGAACAAACAAGTGAGAGAGCTGGGGAACTCAGATTTAGTCCTGTAGCTTGCATCCCCTATATTGCCTCCTAACACAGTTTAATATTTATTTGAATGCTACTCAGGTATCAGACTCCTGTATCATCTGTATGGTTCACAGGTGCTTTCTTTTTTATCGTTAACAACAACCCTGTGAGGTGAATATAATTACTGTGCCCACATTGCTGGTGACGACACTGATGCTCAGAGAGGTTAGGGAACTGACTCAGGATCACACAGCAAGGGTGCCTGGTTGACTCAGTCAGTTAAGCATCCGACTCCTAGTTTCGGCTCAGGTCGTGATCTTATGGGTTTTGAGATGGGGCCCCGCGTCGGGCTCTGTGCTCAGCGGGGAATCTGCTTGAGGATTTTCTCCCTCTGCCACTGCTCGCTCTATCTTTCAAATAACCACACACAACAAGTTACTGGTGTAGTAAGACTCAGGCTTTGATCAGCTCACTCTAGAGTCTGTGTTTCCAGCCACCATACATTACCTCCCACATACACCCGGAGATGCCCTGTGTGGACCACTCAGTGGCAATGGGGAACTAGTTAATTGTGTGCCAGATAGCTGGTCCATCAAAATGGCCGTAGAAAGCTGACAAGTTTTTCGACCATTATGCCACAGCCTTTTCCTCCCTGTACCTTGGAAAGGGCGAATGTTTTTTCTTTTGACAACCTCGCATCGTCAAATTGACCTGTTTCCCCCCGCTGGAAACGCTCACATTTGCAATACTAGCACACGTCGGGTGAATGAGCTGTTCACTGTTCTTGCTTTTCACTGGAATTGATTCTGGCACTGCATGGGGAGGTGAACTGAGGCAGGAATCCCCTCTGTTTACTCGATCTTTGTAACAAAGAGGAAAAGTAAGGGAATTTAAATGACCCAAATTAGTTCTCTATAATACATTGATTTGTTTTGGGGGAAATACGAACTGCAGTGAAGGCTCCCAAGCAGTTTGACCTTGGCCTTGCCCACTCTGTCTGTCTGTGCGTAGTCCCTGTGCCAGCGTAGGATGTCAGCCCGGGCCCCTCAGCCCTGCACACTTTCATATTCTATCTTCCTCTCTTGGAGATGCTTTGCCTCCTGTCTTCATCTTGTTCTGTGAGAATGAGCTCAAGCCTGGTCTGGTCTCTTCAAACTTTAATTTATAAGTGCTCTTGTCAGTGCCTGGGTCTTGACTTTCTCCCGCAGATTTTTATTTGATTAACCCCTTTGACTCTTGCCTTTCCCTGTTGCCTTAAGGTGGAAACTTCTGCCCTAATCTCAACTCCTATGAATTCAATTTCAGCCCTTTGGCCATCAGGGCCAATCCTGAGAGCCAGCTAGTTTTAGCAGCCCTCTTAATCACACCTAAAATCAGCCATACAACTCAGCCCAGTCTTTAATAATAGGCTATTTTTGGCTCTCACCCTGAGAGCAGAAGTCTTTCAGTCCTAGAGATGATGAAATAGAAAAATGCTCTGATAGTTCATTTACTGGAAAGAATTTAAATGCATAAACATCTGAATGGAAAAGGAGGCCCTGAGACAGGTCTGAAAATACACTTTATCGCACTTAAAACATCAGTAGAGATGGGGGTGAGTACTGGGAAAATTGCCAGTTGAAGGGAAATAAAACCCTCAAGTTATATCCTTGTCTGACAAAATGCACCACAATATATTTTAGGCAGATTACATGTAAAATAACTTGAAGACAACGTAGGTGTTTAATTTTGAGTGGAAAGTACTTCAAAGTATAAAAGCATCTGATGATATCACACAGGAAAATATCAATCAACTTGTATATATAGAATACTAAAGTTCAGTACACGAAAAAGTCATAAGCAACTTGGAAAATGTATTTGCAATAGTTGACAATACGTGTGTATAAGACATACCTATATATGTGTATAGAAAAGACACAAACAGGTAGTTAATAAGATTTTTAAAATGGTCAACGGGGCGCCTGGGTGTCTCAGTAGGTTAAAGCCTCTGCTTTCGGCTCAGGTCATGATCTCAGGGTCCTGGGATCGAGGCCCGCATCGGGCTCTCTGCTCAGCAGGGAGCCTGCTTCCCCCTCTCTCTGTCTGCCTCTCTGCCTCCTTGTAATCTCTCTCCCTCTGTCAAATAAATAAATAAAATCTTAAAAAAAAATGGTCAACGAGTTCTTAAAATATCAGTCCGAACTTACTAGATTCAAAGAAATAAAAAATTAAACAGCATGGCTAAATGAGTCGTAGATAGTAAAGTAACTAAAACAAAACTTAAGGCTTGTGATACTGCAGAGAATTGAGAATTTCCTCCTATATTTAAGTACGTTAACTGGCAAAAACTTTTTGGAAAGCAATTTCGTAAGACATAGGAGAAAACACTTTGATCCAGTTGTCCCACTCTTAATCTGTACTGAGAAAAGTGGTCAAATAGTTATGTAAAAAATGTCTGTTACAAACTTCGGTATAATATAAATCCAGAATACATCCTAAATGTCCAATATTAGGGAAAGAGTTAAACCACATTTTAAAAAAACATTTTATTTATTTATTTGACAGAGAGAGAGAGAGTAGAAGCAGGGGGAGCAGCAGAGGGAGAGGAGGGGAAGCAGGCTCCTGCTGAGTTAGGAGCCCGATGCAGGGCTGGATCCCAGGACCCTGGGATCATGCCCTAAGCTGAAGGCAGTCACTTAACCAACTGAGCCACTCAGGCACCCCTCACATTTTTTTTTTTGAAGATTTTATTTATTTTTTTTAATTTTATTTTTATTCTTTGCCCAACGGGTACAGGTCTGTGAATCATCAGGCTTACATCTTTCACAGCATTTACCAAAGCACAAACCCTCCCCAATGTCCATAACCCATCCACCCTAACCCCTCACATTTCTTTAGGATAGAATATTACATAATGTTTTGAAAGATACTAAACACCAAAAATGCCCCTAATATGATGTCAAATTAAGAGGGTGGGAAACAAAGTTCTTTACATTATGATTCAAATGCTGTAAAAGGGGCATAAACATGTGAAAACATGAACATCCACTGATAGAAAAGATGAGAAGGAAATCTGTTGAAATAGCAAGTGTGGTTATCTTTCATTGTTATCACTAGGGATCATTTTTAAAATTTATTTATTTTTATTATGTTCAGCTAGCCAACATATAGTTACATCATTTTAATTGTAATCTTTAGGTTTTTGTTAAAAATTTGGTAGCAGGGACACCTGGGTGGCTCGGTTGGTTAAGCGGCTGCCTTTGGTTCAGGTCATGATCCCAGGACCCTGGGATCGAGTCCCACATCGGGCTCCTTGCTCAGCAGGGAGCCTGCTTCTCTCTCTGCCTCTGCCTGCCTCTCTGCCAGCTTGTGCTCTCTCCCTCTTTCTCTAACAAATAAATAAAAAAATCTTAAAAAAAATTTTTTGGTAGCAAACATGTTACTACTAGAATCAGGAAAAGTAATAAACGTTATTAAAATGTGCATACCTGCATTACTTGAAAAAAAAATGGAGTGTCTGTTAAACATCAAGGGAGAGAGGCAGAGGGAAAGGTGTGTTCCTTCCCTCACTCGTAAGGGGCCAGATCTCCAAGGTAGTCCAGACGGAGTTCAGGTGAGTAGCACACGTCACACCGGGACAGAGAACATAAAGGCAAATTAAAAGAAGGGACTGAGGTGAGCCTTACACCAGAAGAAGTTCTATTGAGATGTGTTCCTCTCTGAGAAATTTCTCAATCCACACATTTCTGATCTCATGAAAGCATCCAGGATGGAAAACCAATATTCTGATTCCTCAATTCTCGGTTTTCTCACAAGGCCCCTGCGTTGTCATTGTGTTAATGGCAGTCTCTTACACCAGTCTGTAAGATTTGATGGGGTGGGAGCCTGCTGTGTCTGGTAGGTAGTCATGCTCAGCGGCATTTTCTGAATAAGTAAATGCACCAATGTGTGTGTTGGGAAACGAAGCTGGAGAAAAGAAGGCAGGCTTTCCAGCAGCTTCATACTGTTACATTTTGCTTCTGGCTCTATGTTTTCCTTGACTGTGTTTTATTTTCCTTTTTCTCTTAGAGCTCACCCAAAGTAGGCTTGGCTTGCTGGCCATTCACTCCCACTTTGTACTGAAAGTTAGAATTGATGAGAATCTGAGGAGAGAGGGAAAAAAGATGAGAGATGATTGAGTGTGCTGGTCTAGAGAGTGGGCTTAGACATTACATTGCCTGTGTGTGAAATTTGGTGCTGCCACTTACTAGCTGTGTGATGTTGAGCAGGTCGCTTGACTTCTCTGTGCTTTAGTTTCCTCCTCTGTAAAACAATGATGATAACAATAGGATGTACCTCATAGGGATATTGTGGGGAGTAAGTGGGTTATCAGGCCTAAACACTTAGCACATTTCCTGGCACTGCTTAAGTGCTATGTAAGTAGTGGCTATTATTACTATTATCATTATTATTTCCCTAAAAAGCACCAGACATCCTCTTTGGTTAACCATAGCTATTGAAACTGATTTTTTTGTCTTTAGAAGCCTCCCAATGTTTTCCATCCAAACCATGCATAGATAATGAACTTGATGTCTTCATAGAGCTTCATATTTGTAGCAACTATTTTAAGCTCCCTCATCTACTGTCTCATTTCATTAGATAATAACTGTCATGACAAAGTAATAAAAAGGGACCTTCACAGATACTTCTGGTACTGCAGATGCCAAATGCCAGTTACCACAAAACTTTATACCAAGACCTGCAGTATTTTTCTCACTTAACACTTTGTGATAATTTTCATTTTATAATTTAACATTTTTTTTCTGGACTTGAAGCTCTTGGAGGGCCAAATCTTTCTTTTTACACCTCTTACCTAGACCGCTCTTCATGAATATCTTATCGACATTTATCAATGAATAATTAGATCCTTTCTCCTTGTATTATAAACACAGAAAACACTGAGTAGTGATATTCTTTTCCTTAAGATTTATTTTTTTATTTAAGAGAGAGAGGGGGAGAGAGAGAGCATGTGCAAGCAGGGGGGAGGGGCATAGGGAGAGAGAGAGGGCAAGAATCTGGGGGTAGATGCGGGGCTCAATCCCACAACCCTGATATCATGACCTGATCCAAAATCAAGAGCGGGAGGCTTAACCGACTAAGCCATCCAGGCATCCCCTGAGTAGTGATATTCTTACCTCTTAGCACAGGTGTTCCTGACACATTGCTAGATTCCATCCCATAATTTCATCTGGGAACTTTCAATCCTTATTTCCTATGCTGAAGCAATGGCATCTGCCACTAAGGAAGAATCCACTGGAAGGCGGGTTGGTAGTGACCAAGGCACTCGGCACGCCTCCATCAGTAGATGTGACTGCTGATATTCCCCCCGTGGGTTTGAACTTCATAACTGCACACATGGCGAGGTTCTGGATTACATTATTGATGTTTTGTGTCTTACACTGAATGATGTATTCAGTTTTAAAAAACATTAGTGTTATTTTCTAATAATAATAAAGTCCTCTTTTGTTTTATATTTCTGAGTACTTTATAGAGCATCTTGGACATTATCTCATTTAATCTGTACAGTAAGCTTGTGTTTTCATTGCTGTTTTATGTGCGGAAGTCTGAAAGTTGGGAGGAGTAAAGTTTAGCTAGTATGTGCCTGTGCTTTGCATGCATGATCTCATTCAACCTCAGAGCAGCCCTTGAGTTAAGCAGTAAAATCTGTATTTTACTAAGACAAACCGAAGGTTCAGAGATGCTAATGGGTATATGGTAGAACTGAGATTCAAACTCTAGTTTGTTTGGTAACAGGCCTATTTTTTCTATTATACTGGTGGTTGATTGAACCATATTGGAACCTGCATGTTGTAGAGTCTACACCTTAGGACTGAAATTACTGTCCCCGCCCCCAACTTTATGAGGTATAATTGTCAAATAAAATTATATATATTTAAGGTATAAAACATGATGATTTGATATCCGTGTACGTTTTGAAAGTTTATTAACTCTCCTAGTGAATGTCAAGTTTACAATAGTTTCCTTAACCATAGCCACCAGGCCGTACATTGATCCTCAGAACTTACTCATCTTGTAGCTGGAAGCTTGTACCTGACTGACTTCTCCCCATTTCCCCCATTCTCCTGCTCCTGGTAACTGCTCCTCTTCTCTCTGCTTCTGAGTTCTTTTTTTAAAATTAATTAATTAATTAATTTGACAGAGAGATAGAGACTACAAGTACACAGAGAAGCAGGCAGAGAGAGAGAGGAGGAAGCAGGCTTCCTGCTGAGCAGGGAGCCTGATGTGGGGCTCGATCCCAGGACCCTGAGATCATGACCTGAGCCGAAGGCAGAGGCTTTAACCCACTGAGCCACCCAGGCGCCTTGCTTCTGAGTTCTTGAAGTCACTGTTGGTTCACCCCTAGCGACTAAGGTCTGGATGTGCACATGATCCTATGGGACATTGGAGGACAGCCTTTTTTTTTTTTTTTTTGCCTTATCCTTCCCATAGAGAACTCCTACTTTGCCTGCCCAGTCCTCTGTCACTGGTGATAACCACAGAGAGTGCAGACTCTGTCGTGTTGTTCTCTGTCACTGTTCACATGGTCTCAGACCAAGGCAGTGATTTGGGATGGGGCCGAGCTCAATTAGCCTTCTGATCATTCTTCCCCTATCCTACTCTTTCTAAAACCAATTCCTCTAGGCTGAATGCCCTAGAAAAACTAAGATCACGAATTTGGCAGTGCAGAGTAATGGCGTCCCCAGCCTATTCTCTGACTCGCCTTTCAAGGATATTTGTTCCAAAATTCTCCAAACTGACCAGTGTGACAAGCCCTGTGGTGGTGTGAATATATACTGCAGAGAATCTGGTGAAAAAAAAAAAGAGTCTGTTTGCTCCTGACAAACGATCTGATCTTTGGGTCCTAGTAACCCTGGCTGGAAGGTAGAAACTCCCATGTTCACTTTTGGGTGGGGGTGTCATTGCTCAATATGCTAAGAGAATTCATTTTCCTCGAGTGTTTTTCCTTTCAAGTCACGTTTTACTGCTGGAGTTTCTCAACGAATTAATAGGTATAGAAATGCAAAGCTCTTTTCTTATTACATTCTATCGATCTGATTGCAGTGTCATTAATTGAAAGGCTAGGGAAATGTGATGGATAGTTCAGCTCAAGATTCTACATGCGTTTTGGCCCAGAGCTGTTGGAAAAAAGGCTGCATGAAGCCGACTGAAAGCAGCCTTTTGGTCCGGCATGAATTATTCTTTCTGTGTCAGTCCTTGTAAGAGCATTCGGTCCTAGTGAGATATACAATGTGAAATTATAAACTGTTTCTACTCTTAAAAGGCAAATCAAAACTCAGAATGTTATTTGTAGAGTTGGAAATCATGTTGTAATTTGCATTTACAGATTACATGTATATGACATTAAAAAAAAAAACCCAACCCCCCCACCTCCCCCATTCTGACAGAAACAAATTCTGACTCAAAGATATGGAACTGGGCATTTTGTTCTTCGTTTTCAGTAATTTCCCTTGGAATGTGATGATTGTGAAACATTGTTTTCATTCAGCACCATCGTGTTGGTCCGTCTCATTCAAGTGCTGTGTGAAACTTTGGAGAGATGGTGTGTGGTTAGAGATTGTTTTTTATGACTCTGTGGTTGGGCTTTTTTTTTTTTTTTCTTGGATTGTTTGCCCTAGTATCCCTTGGATTTCTCCCATAAATTTAAATTAACTTGAGAATTTTGTGTATGTGTAGATATGTGCACATACATATTTAATAAGTGTACTCTAATATGAAAGATTTAAAGGAACGTGTTTAAATATTTTAATCCTCCACGTGGGGGAAAATTCCTAGGCTTGGACAAGTGCATACTACATTATATTTGATTTGTTCACAAAGGCTGAGGATGTCTCCTTTGCTTTCTGCTTATCCTATTTTTCTGTTGTGTTTATTATTTGAAATATTTGAAGCTTCAGATGAATCAGAGGAATACTCACACGTAAAGCCCATCTAAAGATATAAAATGTCAACCATCTCTTGCTTTTAATAAACATGTTGTTTGGAGAAGTGTAGAAGTTTAGTGCATATTACTAATAATACATGTCCTGCTAAATATATATATATTATATATATTTTTTTTAATACTTAGTGTACGGTATTTGAATCGTGTTTGTCAAGGTGTGATTTCTTCTTCTCCTGGTTGTGATTTTTGGACGGTGGAATTAAGCCATTTGTGGAAAGACGGGAAGTGAGCAGTTTGCCACAAGGCATGACCTCATTTCGGGAACACATCTTGAAAATGTATTTAATGCTCCCTGTGCTGGGAGACAATGGGTTAGGGCTTGGGGTGCTCCTAACCGACCTTTGGCTCGGGAGAAATGTGGGCTGCCTCCTGCGATCGTCAGCTAGTCTCCGAGTGAAAAAGAGAAGCGGATGTGATGAGGGCACAGGCTGCCTTACCCCTGATATTATGTCTAAAAATACATCCACAGAGAGGCAGGCATATGCTTGCGCCTTGGTGTGAAGGAGCCCTCGCCTGTGTGTCTTGCTCTACCCATCTAAATTCTGGAGTGAGGAGTTAAATTATTCCGGAAGCCCTGCCAGTTTTTGATTTGCCATTGTCTCTGCTTCTTCGTTGCCTTTGAATGGGACCCTTGATACAGGGCTTTCAGAGACCAGCCGGTGCCGATGGGGTCCGTGACTTGACGATGGCGCCTGCTCGTTCCCGTTGTGTTCTGTCTGAGGCATGCTTTTCTTGCCTTTTTGGGAGGCAGAGAGCACTGGGCAGAGGTTGCACTTGGCACATTGCAGCTCCGCTGTCACTGCTGTGGCTGTTACTCCCCTCGGCAAGCGCCAAGGAGCAAACAGGACGGTGGGTCACCTCGCCAGCTATTTAGCACTACTTCCCTTTTCCCTCTCAACCTCGTTAGGATTTTTTTTTTTCTCTCTCTCTCTCTTAAGTGACAGGGTTTGTTGGAGGGGTGGGGAGGGGGTAGGGTTTCTGAGCCTCCCGCTCTATCCCTGCTTTATCTTGCTAGGGACCTGGTCTCTCCTCCTTTCTAACACCTCTCCTCATTGTGAAAGCTTGCTAGACTCACCGCCCGTCCCTGCAACTCTCCGTGCTCAGGCTCCGTGGTGGGGGTGCTCTCTTTCAGGGTGATTTCCAAATTGCTCCGCTGCTGTAGCTCCCTGACAGATTAAAAGGGGTAAAATTATGGCTTGAGCCATTTTGTCTAGGAAGAAAGAAAACAGAAATTGCTCTGTAGTGGGGCAGTCCCCAGAAGAGGAATAAATAGCAGAGGGAAATAAGGTGATACAGTGTCGCAGCTCCTGCCACAAGCTCGGCTGTAAATGCATGTCTGCAGGTGAGACTTTCCGTCTTGTTTACAGAGTTAGAGGAGGTTGTTAACTTACAGCATGTGTGCCATACCTTGCCTGAAAAGAGTTTCGATTCTAGCAAGAAGTGCTGAGGGAAGAACACAGCTTTTTGTACCCCAGAAAAGAGGGGAAAATCACAGAGAACATCAGATCCAGAGTACACCCTTCCCCTTTGAAATGATCCGTATTCACAAGTGAGTCAGATCAGCTGTTACTTCTACCTCTCTTTCTGCGTGTGTATTCAAGTTGGCAATATTTTGATGTCCTTGAAAACCGTAAGGCAAAGCATTGTTTTTCAAAAGGGGTTTTTTGTTTTTTGTTTTGGTGGTGGTGGTGGTTGAGGCTTCTGCAAAATGAGATAAAAGAATTCTTTCTATTGCTTCAGATTGTTAGCACAGAATACATCCAGAGAAAGTTACCACAGATAGATCCAATATATGCTGGTACTTACAACACATACAATTAAAAAAATACACCTGCACGTGCACTCTAGAACAAACCACCCAGTGTTAACATCTGGACGTGAATTTAAATCAAAATAATTGTATCTGGTATGGAGGAGAATTAATCTTCATGCCTGCTTTTCTATAGCTGAACACTTCCCCCCCTCTTCTCTTTATCACTATTTTATTAGCTTCTTTCATAAAAGCCATTGAAATGGACAAAGAACTCTACCGTATACTTAATTTAAGTTCTACTTGCAGCTGTTAAAATGGAGCATGGATCGAATATGTCATAAACTCTGAATTGTCACCAGGTATTTTCTTTAAGTTCAGCTTAATGCATTTCAATGATGCCAAAGAAGCCTATATACCTAGGGACACTCCCATCCCTAATTATGCAGGTGGACACATTAGTAGCCTGTAATATCACATAGATTTGGGAGTTACACAGAAAAAAAAAAAAAGAAAGAAAAGGAAAGAAAACCAGGAGAAGGTGCTGGTATTTGTAGGCAGTAAGTTGCATGATCCAGGTGCTGGAATATTTGCATGCCTTTCCACCTTTGTTCCTTCAGAGGCGGTGAGGGTCTCAGCTATTGCTGACTAATTGATAGTTGTAGTAACCGGTATAGGCTCCTTGGATTAGAAATGCATGCAGACGTGGGTCTTGATTCAAACACTAAGGAACGCACACTCTCACTTACAGCCAGAAAGTCTTCATACTAATAGAGGTGTGATGGAGATAGCAGGACATAAAACAGAAGAGAGAGAGAGACAGAGAGAGAGAGGGAGATGGCTGGCAGCAAGTATGCCGCTGCAAATAGTTCTAAAATGCGTTTGCAAAATGCAGAAGGCTTCAGCACCATCCAACAATTCAGACACCCTTTTTATTTCTTCTCTGCGGGACGCCTCCATCCAGACTATTCGCAAAAACACGGAAAAGGTGAGAGCCCTGCCATCTTAGCTCAGAATTCATCTGATTTCCTTTTTTCCCCCCTGCCTTGTATTCCTCAATCCATTGTCCATGCATTGGATGGCAGCCGCCCTTGCTCTTGAATGCAAGCAAGTGTCACAGCAGGAGCAGCAAGAGGGTTGAGGGGAGGCATTGTCAAAGCCACGGTCAGCTATTGTTTCTTTGCTTTCACTGATCTGCTTTTTTTTTTTTTTCCTGAGGCTTTCCCTTACTAGTGGCCTCTGTCCAGGAGGAGGAAGAAAATTGCAAGAGTTCATAGAGTAGTAGAGTGAAGCCGTTTTTATTGCACGCTGTTTGATAAACAGCTCAGCGATCCAGTCCACGAAATTAGGAGATAAAGCAAGAGTGGAAGGGCTCTGGTGGGAGCTCGAGGGGGGTGGTCTGAGGAGATTGTTTGCTTCAGACTAGATGCCAAAGGCAGTTTCTTTGCAAGGACTTCTGGGGTGGTATTTGTTTTCCGCTGCATTTTTGGTTTTAAAAAATCATGAGAAAAGTCTTATTCATCTGTCAAGCTTTCCATTTGTTTATTTTTGTTCAGTTCAACAACGAGATGGAAATTTTAAGCAAGGCCAGATCTGCTGTTTGTGATTTGCTCAAATGTTGGAATCGGTTCAGCCTGAAATCGGTGATTGTCTTTTTCAGATCATTTAAGCTTGCATGTGAAATGTGTGTGGTAACTTTCCGATGTACATTACAAAAAAAAAAAAGATGCTTTTGACCATCATTGGTGTGGCTATAAATCTTAGGATGATGTTATTTTGCACCTTAACCAGAGAGCCGTTCTTTTGGGTGACATTTATACAAAAGTGATTATCTGCTCTGAGCAGGCCAACTCCCCTGATAACTCCCTAACTTTTCAATGGTTACAAAGGCACATGCTCAAATAGATTTTTAGGGCAAGTGTTTCAAATGGCCATTTGACATAAGCATGAAAATGGTAGGAATTTTTTCCAGCAACGGTAACTTCATGTAATCTTTATTTCTTCAACCGAATAAAAGTGATTAGATTCAACACAGAATCAGAAAACAGATTTAAATTTGAATTCCATATTCAAGCAGTTTTGCCAAAAAACAAACTTGCAAATTTTATAAACTTAGTTGCAGTGTAGAAAAACCATGTCTGTAATTGATTCTCCATAGTTTTCTTCCTTCTAAAAATTGTACTATCTATATTTATGTAGAAAAATTATTCCAGATTGATCACTTTCCCCCTCAAGCCACCTAACTTCTCACATGATCCCGGGACTCTTCACTATTATCAGAAGTTGCTAACATTCAGCATTTCAATCCTGAAATGTATTTTAAGCAGAGGAAGAAAATTTTTCTTTCAAGGGACCGTTCCATTTTATAACTCATGCTGGTGGATTGATGTTCAATATGAGCTCATAATTTCTTTCTTTTCCAAATAATGATTGTAGTCTGTCTGTGAATGTGGGGGAGAAAAACTTTTGGGCTCCCTGAGAAAACACCTTAAATTAGAAGTCTGAGGGTCCGTGTATATTAACAGCTACTTTGGTACGCTGCAAATAAATTCCCCTCCTTTCTCTTCTCACTGCCTTGACTTAGGGGACTTGGGCCCAGCCACTCTGCCTCCTTCTTTTGTGAAGGAACATTTTGAAATGTCTATAGAAAGCAAACTTCTCGAAGAAATGCAGAACAGGGCATGGTTTGAATGCAAGTCTGAATTTAATTGCGGCCACCCTGGTAGCACACTGTTTAATTTCCAACACACATCTACATGATCCTTAGAGCAACTCGGGGCCAGGAATTGTGAGCAAGGAAAATTTATCTGTGATAAAGTTACATATCTTTTGCCAAGGAACAGTCACTTGGGATTGATTCAAAAGTCAAATTTAAATTAATGTTCCCGAAGCCTTTGTGTATGGGGAAGTTGGTATTGCTAACTTCTTCAGAGTGTTTTGAGCCGAGAGGAATGGAGATCCCCAGGTTCCGACCAATCTACTTGGGCAAAATGTGAAGTGTGGGGCAAATGGCTGAAATATTACAAGGCCAGCCAGGATTTCCACTTTAAAATGCTGAAGACAAAGAAGTTAATGAAAAGCTCAGGGTCTCTGTAATGGAAGTGGTGTAAACAAGTTCCTTCTGCGCTCCAAACAGCGGTTCTCCAAGGAGCCGGAAGGAACGCTTAGTCCTATGGGAGAACAGACTTGGAGAGAGCCCCATCTTTTAGCCTGTGCCCCCTGCAGATATTTAATTTTTGCTGGATCAACTTAAAAGGAACAACTGCTCTTGTGGCCAAGGTCAATCCCCAGATATTTTAAAGGCACAAGTTCAAGTTCAACCATTAATCCAAATCTTTTACACAACTGTCTAGAGTTGTTCCAGTAGATATAAAACTTGCAAAATCATACAGAAGACCTAACCTGGACATTTCTGAAAAAATGAAAATCCCATCTTTAGTATTTTACACATTGAATGCAGTGAAGTTAAAATAGTATTTGTGCCTTTTATCTTCTGGGCCTTAAAAATACAAATCTTTAAAAAAACAAAGGGAAGAATAGTATCTTTTGGCGTTTTAGAAGAGTACCTTACCAAGAATCAAGCAAAAGATCACATACATGTGTGTGTAAATGATAAAAGAGGATGTAGGTTTTCTAGTTCTATTTGCCCACAGAGCCTCAGGCTGATTTAACATAACCATTAAAACGCAGGGGATGGCCCCAAATGCTAAACCAGTTTCAATCCCCTCATTAACTCCAAATATCTTAATTCAACTGAAAACTTTTTTTTTTCTAAAAGCATATGGTTCGTTGAGACTCTACAGTTAAGTTGCCGACACACCTCTCAGGGTCATCCCCTTTTAAACCCTTTTGGATTTCTTTTTTCTCTTCTAAATTTGGAGGACAGTTGTGCTAACCCTTTCTGAATGAATAGTACACCTCCTTCTACCTAACTGTATGAGGCCTTCAGAGATCAAATTGCTCATTTAACTTCCTTGGGGACACAGGGCTCTAAGTATTCATAAGAAGTGTGGATATGATGTTTTATGTTCAGGAGTTGGGTTTAAAAATCAGCAAATGTGGAGAATGAGGATCCCATTGACAAAGGATGCTTTAACTGAACTCTATTTTCTCCCAGATTTATTTTTTGGGGGTGGGAAGGAGGTAGGTACTATTTCATTTATATGGACTTGCTAGGCTAACTGCAGATGTTTGGGATTTCCTTGAAAAATAATTATATTATTTTGACCGTTGACATTTTAAGCACAGCATAAGAATCCTAAGACTGTTCTAGGAGAAGTTATACGGTAATCCAGGGCTTCCCCCTCCCCCACATTCATTTCGTGTGAAGTTCTATGTAAAAGATACATTGATGTTGTGGAGAAAATCCCTCCTCTACCCACGTCTCTGAGAGCAGATCTGGAAGGATGAGAAAAGGATATGTGATCTTATATATACATACCCATGGATATGTAATCCATAAAATTCCTACTCCAGGACTGTTGGGTTGAACTTTTTTAGAAGGGTGTTAAAAGGGATGTCTCAGATTAGCCATCCTCCCAACAGCGATACTGTAAGTCCTCTCTAATGTTCTTCAGTCCCTTTCACAAGTCCCCGTCCCTTTGGGCCCTCTCATCCTTCGCTCCTCAACTCCAGCGACTGGCAAGGTAGGACTAAAATAAAGCCCGTCAGGAAACACCAGTGCCATTTGTCCAGTGAAACCAGGTCATCCAAGCATCCAAGAACTCACAGAATGAATGTAATTTATCCACGTGGTTTAACCTCTTAAAGGAAACAAGTTAGTATCCTTGTTGCAAAATGTTTTTCCCCCCGAAATACTCAAGTCATTTGATCATTACAGTCTCATTGTCTTTATACTCTTAAAAGGAGTAACTTTTTTCCCCCTGACATACATAAGGGGATACTGAGGACCGGAGAGTTTGGGCTTGCCCAGGGCTGAGAAATCCATGGTGCTGGACCAATGGACCAAAGTGAAGAAACTAAGCTTTCTCATTTCCTTGTGCCAACGCTCATCACTTTGCGTGGTTACTCTTGAGATCTCAGAGCAACTCGGGGCTGGTTAGTAGGATCCGAGACCTAGCCTGCACTTAAAAACTGACAATCGAAGAGGAAAGTTGTTTCAATAAGATGCACTTTGCTGGTTTCAGAGACCTATTTCCTGGTAAAGAGAATCAATCTTTCTGCCCATTGGAGACATTTAAGATAGTTTTGAAGTTTCCTTTATTTTCATGTAAAGCATTAACAAAGCAGAACATGCAGACATTAGGATGGGCAATATTAGAAGCAGTGACACTTCTCCAGTGGTTTCCATCCCCCTCCCCCCACTACTTGCTCATCTGGGAAATGACCTTAAATGGCAACTCAGCATGGCGATCTTCACTGGGGCCCATCCTTCCCTGATGTGGACTAGTTATTTTGGATATCCCACATCACTTCATTTTATACCAATAAAATTTCATGGTATGGATAATCAGTTAGAACCACTTAAGTCCAGACTCATCTTTTTTTCTGGTGTCAGATTTTGTAAGACAAATCCGAACCAGGGCCTCAATTCTTGACTTCATTTCGTTCTTCTTGATGGAGTCTTAAAATGCTGCATTACACCTAATCACACAAATGACCTCACTGTAGAAAGACAATCATCTATCCTCGATCGTAGAAATTGAGAGTAATCATGACTCTGGGGACTTTTTTTTTTTTTTAAGATTTTATTTATTTATTTCACAGAGGGAGAGAGATTACAAGGAGGCAGAGAGGCAGACAGAGAGAGGGGAAAGCAGGCTCCCCGCTGAGCAGGGAGCCCGATGCGGGCCTCGATCCCAGGACCCTGAGATCATGACCTGAGCCGAAAGCAGAGGCTTTAACCCACTGAGCCACCCAGGCGCCCTCTGGGGACTTTTAAATAAAATCATACAATGTGAATTCAAGTTCACCAATATGCCTCTGCCTTTTAAATAAGAAGTACAGGGTCATTATTTTTTGCCTCTGAGTAATTTCACACACAAACCTATCTGCAAAGAAACTCTAAGATTTTGTGACATGTCTGCTATTTTCGCGGCAACCATGCTTTCTGTCCCTCCTCCCAGTCTGTGCTATGACCAATGTTGAACTTGTTCTTTTTATTTACCTCAAGTTAATGCTATTTCCCAACTTCTAGAAAAATGGTTTCTCAGGGGTTGCTCACTAGCTAACAATGTTTTGAATGATGGTTTCAGCTAATTATGCCTAAGCTTTTGAAGTGCTTGAGCAATTTATAAACTTGTAAAAGGGTATTTGTGTTATTTTATTTAAATCTGGAGAAAAAGAGAGACTTTATCATGTTTCTGCTTTTTTAAAGACATGGTAATTATTATTACTGTGTAAAGGAAAACATACCACACATTGTTTTCAAAGCTTTTAACAATGTGTAATTGACTATGCCCATAAATATGCTGATGTTTTGGTGTATTTTTTAAAAACAAAATTTCAAATATTTCAAAATCTCAAAAGTCTTCATTTGTGGATAAAGTAATGTTAAAAGTTTTTATTAGCCAGTAAGCTTATGTACTATGAACACATTGAACAGTGATCCAAACCTCAGCTTTGAATAGAACTTGTTACATAAGTAGACATTACTTTTAATTTTCCTGAGAATTTTATTTCTGTGTCCCCTCTATTTTTTATTTCTTTTCTACTCCTGCACAAGGTTAATATGACACATGCCAATCTGGTGAATATATTGGGACAACTGGGGAGGAGCAAAATGGCTGGTATTTGGCCGGGTAAATAAGCTAGAAATTAGAACAGTGACAGATCCTTGGTTTTGGTGACTTGACTTGAACTACCAGGCAAGACAGCAGCTAGGGTTGGAGTGTAGCTCTGAAAGACTCAATCCGTCCTTTCCTGGAAACACAGCGAGAAGGGGACTGCATCCTCTCAACTTATTCTGGAACATTCCGTAAGACTATGTCAATTGACAAATATTTGCTGAATGCTTGCTCTCAGTCCAGGGCTGGAGGAGGTGTCAAAATGTAAGAGTGGTAAAAGATACAGTGAAGATCCCTGCAAAGAAGCAACAGGACATTCAGTTTAGTTGTTCTAGAACATTGGCGAGTGGAGCTATTTGTCAGACACTGTGCCATATGCCACAGGTAAGAAAGAGAAGAAAATATGGTTTGTACCTCTAATGAAGTTACAGTCTTAGTTAAGGACATGGACTCATCAGCAGTAGTTTTGGTACAAAGTGGTATATGCAGTGTGCTGCGGTGAAGCAAGGCATTGCCACTTCTTAGAGCTGGGGAAGGCTGACTAGGGGATGATGTCTAATTTGAATTTGGGCAAAAGATTTATTTATTTAATGGCCACTAAAATTCTACACTCTTGCTTGGGGCTAGGGATTCAAT
The DNA here is from genome assembly GCA_002007465.1 of Ailurus styani. Lineage (NCBI taxonomy): Eukaryota > Metazoa > Chordata > Mammalia > Carnivora > Ailuridae > Ailurus > Ailurus styani. Next base: position 110,652 of record LNAC01000968.1, read on the forward strand.
GAAAGATATGATGCTATCTATCTTTGAGGAGATCACGGTTTAGTTGAGTAGAATTTAGTAGATAAATGGGTCAGGGCACACACACACACACACACACACACACACACACACACACACACACACTGCAATAGTGTGTACCTATGACAGAGTTAAACAATAACGTAGGAGACCAAAAGAAAGACCTGAAGCTTTTTGGAGGGAGTCAAGGAAGTTATAGCCTACCCAAACTGTTGGTCAGTAGATTGGCACTATGAATAGAATGATATGAAGGAGTAGAGGAGGGAACAGCTAATTCTGCCTGAAAAAGTGGAGGAATTGGGGTAGACTTCATGGAAGAGGTGGCATTGGTTTGAGCATTGAAAGTTAAGTGGCATTTTTTCAGGTAGGGTTAATGAGATGAGAACAGAAGGGAATTCCAAGGTACAATGTGAATCAGGGAAGGGAGTCGTAAAAGGGTATGGTGTGTCTAGGGCAACAAGGTCTGGTTCATTTGTCTGGAACCTACTGGGCATGGAAGAAATTCTAGGAAATCAGGTCAGGAAAGTGGCCTGGAGCCATGTGAAAGCCAGGTTAAAGAATCTGTTGTTTGTTCCTGAAAGCCAGTGAGGAGCTGTTATTACTGGAAAATTTGAAAAGTAATTTGTCAATAGAGGGAGAAAGGATTGGAAAGGAGGAAATTTAAAATGATAGTGCTCAACAGTGATGGGAAATATATCAGAATAATCTGGGAAGCTTTTGCCAAATACACAGGCTGTGTTTTTCCTCCCTAGTCCTCTGTCTTTTCCCTCACCTCAACCAAATTTCTGCCTTGATACAGGGTGATGGGAAGGTAAATAAGGATATTTTGAAAAACTTGCTAGGTGATACTGTTACATCCTGCCCTCCGCCATTGCATTAACCCAGTCAAGAGATGCTCATGAAAGGCTGAGACAATAGAGATGAGAGAGGATGATCGGAGTGATGCATATAAATTGGGATTAATAGAATGGATTGGAGCTGGGTATGTTGGAGAGGAAACATGATAACTACTTGAGCATTTAGTGTAAACAACTGAGAAACCATGAACTGAAATGAGCTCAAGGAGAGGAACAGCGTCTTTGGACGAGATCATGGGTTCAACTTGATATCTGTAGAATTTGAGGTCCCTGTAGGCAGTTAGTAACAGAAGCAGCTGGAGTTCAAGAAAGCTTACAACCATTCATACCTGCGTCAATTATGAAGCAATAGAAAATACCATTTAACGTTTTAAAAAGGCAACAAAAACCCAGAGACAAAGGAAATTTGTATTGGCTGGAACAGATGGATGAGTCTTCATGGAGAAGTAGAACTTGAGTTGCATCTCAAGGCATTAATAGAAAATTCAACTTCAAGAAATGAGATTAAAAATGGAGATCACTTGCAAAAAAAGTATGGGAGGGAGAAAGAAAAATGCTGTTTCAAGAGGGTAGAACAGTAATATAAATGGCTTAATAATAAAACTTAATATATTCTCATTTATTCTCACTCCTAGCTGGAGCCATTATTATTTGCAATTTATAGATGAAGAAATAGGTTTGGAGAGGTTAAACAAATGACCCAAATGGTTACAAGGGAAACAGTGTGCCTTAACTCTGGAGCCTTTAAATCTAGAGTCTTGTTCTGATCCATTAGGTTGTGTGTCCTTAGAGGCAGGGTTCGTTTCTTACGTATTCTTAAATACCTCCTGGCTGGCGTGTAGCCTAAAAATAGAGTAGACTCTCAATAACTATTTACTGAATTAAACCTCTCAAATTTTTGTGCATCGGTTTAATTATTTACCATCTATACTTAAGGCTAAACATGGAACATAACACTGTAGGACCAGAAGGTGCCGTGATGATTTTCTAATTCAATCAGCTTGCATTATAAGGAAGCAAGTTAAGTCTCAGGAGAGGAAGTAACTTACCTAGAATTTCACATGCATATCACATCTCATATCATAAAATCTCAAATCTCCTATCAGCAGAGTGAATCAGGACCTCTAACCCACTCAGGCTTATCTTCTCGGGCTTATTCTTCAACTCGGCTTATCTCGCATACCATTGAATCCAAGAGTCGTAAGCGCAAATTGTGAGGCTGTCCTCCCTCCTCTGAGCTCTACAGAGTTAGGTGGAAATGAGACATGTGGATAGGACATAAAAGGTTATTTGATAGGTAAGATCTTTGACTATCTTTTTATCATCCGGTCTAATCATTGTATTTAATGGCCTGAATAAGAGAAGGATGATGCAGAATTCAGACATGGGATTTAGTGAACAATTCATCTGAGAAAAGAACAGCAAGTAAAAGGTTAAGGGAAGTAATAAATGTTTCAATGTGTTGTGATTGGATGCTATGGTGTCACCTTTATTCTGCTGTTTTTTAAATGGAGAAACATAGCCTCACCTGCCCAAAAGAGATGAGGATCAGTACCATCCCCAGGCTGGAGAACTAACCAGGGAGTGGTGTGAGCCATGGCAGAAGGGGTCCCGGGCTGGGATCCAGGACCTTTGAGGGCACTAGCAAGCTGTGAGATTTGGGAGTCTTCTCAGATTTTGATTTCTCAGATTTCTCAGTTTTCTCAGCTGATGAGCCCCTCCTTTCCAGCAAGGGAGGTGAAGAAATAATTGGAGCCTGCTCTACACTACCGTGAATGTTGGTTCCTAAGGATGAACAGAGTCTCTGGGGCCACGTGAACACTGGGTGGCCAACTCCTTGCTCAGCCAACACCACGAGGGTCCAGATGGCCTCTCTGTCCCATCAGCCCGATCTTCTGGGCGCATCCCCACCAGCCTGTCCTCCTGACTGGACTCTACTCTGGCCTTCTGTGCTTTACCCCAGCTATACATTCTTGATGATGACCATTTGTTGATTTCACTCTTCATCTGCTCATTATATTATATCCCTTTGATTTTTAATGCATTTTTCTTCTAAAATTTTTATTTTTAATTAACATATAATGAATTTGACCTGAGTATACAGTTCTGTGAATTTTAACACAGCTATAAATTCATGTAATCATCCCCAAAAGCGAGAACCAGAACATTTCATCAACTCCAAAACATTCTTTCATGCTATTCCTTTGTAGTCATACCCTGCCTTCTCCCCTGGTCCCTGACAATGCTGAGATGTTCAAAATCTATAAATGGCATCATGCAAATGGAATTTTTGAGAATGGCTTCTTTCCCTCAACATAAAGCCTTTGGGGGTTCATCCACATTGTTGTATGTATCCATAGTTTACTCTTTTTTTTTAAATGCTGAGTGGTTTTGCGTTGTATGGATACACCACATTTGGTTCATACATTCCCTGGTAGTAGGATATTTGGATCGTTCCCAGTTTGGGGTGATGATGAGCAGAGCTGCCATAAATATTTCCGTATGAGTGTTTGCATGAGCCTAATTTTCCTCTTCTCTAGGGTAGATCCCCAGGCCGGGGGTTGCTGGGTTGACCCCCTTCATATGGATTTGTCTTCCACTTAGGAACCTCAGTTGGCCCTACCCCACTACTCCTCATGCTGCGCTCCTGCTTGCTGCCTTCCCTCTTCCTCAGATGAGCAGGCCCGTCTGCCAGTGCCCTGCTGGCTCCATGTCTTCCATCTCACCCCACTTTCTGGCTGGGAGCACTCCCAGCAGGTGATAAGACTAGAGTGCACTTCCACGAGTCTAAATCTCTTTCGGCTCTGGATTGGCCCGGAATCGGGAATCGGATTGTTGCCCCAGTGCTGCAGTACCCTCTGCTGGCTGAATGGCAAAGCTGGCTTCCAGCCTGCGCTGAGGGAGAAGTGGTAGGTGCAGTGGGAGAAAGACAAGTAAGTCGGGGAGGGAGGTAGCTGTGGCACGCTACCATTGTAGTGACAGCCTGACAGGGACACTTCATGTATTTGATGCTACACATATAGATAAATGCTGTAATATTTTTGTGGAACCCTACAATATTGTGCTTGTCTTCTCAATTGTAGGCAAAGATGGGCTGTCTGGAAAGCTGGACTCAGCCTGGAGCCTGCTACCCAGATTGCTATTTTGTGAAGACTTCCGCATACAAATGACTCAGATGGAAACATTCAGAAATGATCTTGGAGGGCCATCTGGTCCTTGCTGGTTCTAAAAGCTTCATTCAGCCTGGTGGATGGATCCAGTACAAAAGATAGTGAGGGCCCTTCATTGAGGTTTAAATACGTTCCACGGACTGAGGAGAGTGGCTGACTTTAGAACTAGCTGATGCAGATGCTCAGGGGCCGACTGATGGCGCCTACCCCTTCTAGGTCAGTGGAAGGCTGATGAATGTTTAACCCAGAATCACGCAGTTGCGTGGAAGCTTCGAAACACACAACCCGCGCATGCGCGCACAGAGTTGGGCGTCCCCAGGGCGCATGCGTTCCTTTGTTTGGGTGTCCGAAACGGGTGGGAATGAGGCTGACCCAGCAGGTCAGGCAGTGAGGCCTCTCAGAGCCGTGGCATCATGGTGAGGTGTCGCATTTAATTCGTGAAGACGGTGCTGCCGTGGGCACTCGCTGGCCACTTGCCTTTGGACCTGAGGTATGGCCGCGAGTTCTGCGGCCAAGGGATGGGGAGTGTCTTCTTGCTGGGAGGCTCCCAGGCTTGGATCTGGCTGGAGTCCTGTGCTCTCAGCCTCACCTGCGGGCTCTGACCAAGTCCGGAAAAGACTGGGCGTGTAGTGAGGGGGACGGTGAGCAGAGGGAGCGTGGACTTCCCGCGAAGCGCGTGAAGAAGCACTCCCCGTTGCATCTTTTGTTCCTCTGGGCTTCTCTTCTGACTTTCTCTTCTGACAGTGACGTGGGGGGAGGCGGGTGCGCTTGCTCTAGTTGATGCGCAGAACCACAAGACGTCCTATATTATGACAACGTCATTCAGGCTTTAATGCTTTCTCCCTCCCTAGGATGAGACTTTCCTGAGTGGAGGGGCTGCACCTCATCTCCATGTACCCCCAGCCTTCGCACAACACTGAGCCCACAGACACATGCAAAGGGAGCTCATGAAATGCTAAGGCGAGAGGCATGGTATTTAAGGCACCCATAAGCTGGGTGAGGTATATAAGGGTTGGGACCGTGGGGAAATTATTTTCCCTTTACCTCGAGTAATCTGTCTTTCTTGTCTTCCCTCTCAGTGAAGATGCTGCTGTTCCACCTTCAGTTGTTCTCGTCTGTCCAAGACCGTGGTGCTCCAGGAGATCTGCCCTGTGGAAGGGGAGCCAAGATCTAGATTACCGGTCGGATGAAGTCAACCTGTAAGTCCTTTCCTGAGAGTTTAATGTTTTGTTTCGAAAACGTGCCAGATCACTACAGAGGGCACCTCGGTACCCATTGCCCCTGCCCAAAGATATGAAGCAAAACCTCTTAAGAGTCAAAAGCAAAGGTTAACGATTTGGAAATTTTTAGGTTGTTCTGATAGGTCTGTTCTATCAGGGTGGCACTTCAAGTGATGTCTAACCATGGATGGAGAAATTAACATTATCGGTTTTATGAACACGTGGTGAGGCTTATGGTCTGTGAGAAAGACTCGATCGGGGTCCAGAGTTCACCATCTTTTCTTCAGCAAGGTTTTCCCTCTTCTCCTCCCAGGACATGCTTTCACACAGAATCTTAGCATTTCTTTGTTGATTATTTTATAGGGGCTTCACCTAGCACAGTCCTTTGCAGTGTTTGCTGGGGTACTAGAGATTTCCATTCACTCCTGATAGGTTTACTGATGGTGGTGATGGTGCCCATACTTCTTGTCTGATTTTTTTTTTAAAAATTAGCAAATATACATGACATAAAAATTACTGTCTTAATCATTTTAACAAAGTTATTACAATATTATTGACTATATTTCCTATNAAAAAAAAATTAGCAAATATACATGACATAAAAATTACTGTCTTATGGTACTGGCACAAAAACAGACACATAGACCAGTGGAACAGAATAGAGAACCCAAAAATGGACCCTCAACTCTATGGTCAACTAATCTTCGACAAAGCAGGAAAGAATGTCCAGTGGGAAAAAGACAGTCTCTTCAACAAATGGTGTTGGGAAAACTGGTCAGCCACATGCAGAACAATGAAACTGGATCATTTCCTGACACCACACACAAAAATAGACTCAAAATGGATAAAAGACCTCAATGTGAGAAAGGAATCCATCAAAATCCTCGAGGAGAACACAGGCAGCAACCTCTTCGACCTCAACCGCAGCAACTTCTTCCTAGGAACCTCACCAAAGGCAAGGGAAGCAAGGGCAAAAATGAACTATTGGGACTTCATCAAGATTAAAAGCTTTTGCACAGCAAAGGAAACAGTCAACAAAACCAAAAGACAACTGACAGAATGGGAGAAGATATTTGCAAATGACATATCAGATAAAGGGCTAGTATCCAAAATCTATAAAGAGCTTCTCAAACTCAACACCCATAAAACAAATAACCCAGTCAAGAAATGGGCAG
>LNAC01000968.1:117461-202141 GCA_002007465.1 Ailurus styani
ATATGAGGAACTTGAGGGGCAGGGTGGGGGGTTGTGGGGGGTAGGGAGGGAAAAATAATGAAACAAGATGGGATGGGGAAGGAGACAAACCATAAGAGACTTCTAATCTCATAAAACAAACAGGGTTACTGGGGGGTGGGAGGGTAGGGATAGGGTGGATGTGTTATGGACATTGGGGAGGGTTTGTGCTTTGGTGAATGCTGTGAAAGATGTAAGCCTGATGATTCACAGACCTGTACCCCTTGGGCAAATAATAAAAATAAAATTAAAAAAAAATTACTGTCTTAATCATTTTAACAAAGTTATTACAATATTATTGACTATATTTCCTATGCTGTACTTTTCACTCCTGTGACTTGTAATTGGAAGTTTGTACCTCTCCCTCTCCTTCCTTGATATCAAGCCCCAGCTCCTAATTTTCCTCCCCTTTGAAAACTGCCAGTTCTCAGTGCTTATGAATCTGTTTCTTTTTTGTCTGTTCATTTATTTTGTTTTTTAGATTCCAGATACAAGTGAAATCATATACTATTTGTCTTCACAGTTTGTTGTATTGTGATTGGCTTCTGTCACTTAGCATAATGTCCTCCAGTCCATCCGTAGTGTAGCATGTATGAGGATTTCCTTCTTTTGTAAGGCTGAGTAATATTCCATTGTATGTAAAGACCACATTTTATTTATCCATTCATCTCTCAGGAGACACGTAGGTCACTTCCACCTTTTGGATCCTGTGAATAAGTGCTATGAACGCAGATGTACAAATCTCTCTTCAAGACCCTGCTTTCAATTCTTTTGGATATGTACCCACAAGTGCGATTGTGGAATCATAGAGTAGTTCTGTTTCTAAGTATTGGAGGCACCACCACACTGTTTTCCATCCTGACAACTCCATTTTACATTCCACCAACAGGGCACATGGCTTCAGATTTCTCCATGCCCTTTTCAATGCTTATTTTCTGCTTTTTTTGGGTAGCAACCATCTTAAGGAAGGGGAGGTAGTATCTCATTGTAGTGTAAGTTTTGCATTTCCCTGAGGAGTGGTAATATTTTCACATACTTACTGGCCATTTGTATGCCTTCTTTGCCAAAATTCAAGTCCTCTGCTCATTTTTGAATCGAGTTACTTGTTTTTGTTGAGTTGTAGGAGTTTTTCATCGATTCGGGATCCCTCATCAGATAGATGATTTGCAAATATTTTCTTCCTTTCAGCGGTTTGCCTTTTTGCTGATCATGTCATTTAATGCACAGAAGTTTTAAATTTTGATGTAGTCTGATTTATCTTTTTTTCGTTTTTTCTTCTTCTGCTTGCCTTTTGATGCTACGTCCAAGAAATCATTGCCAAATCTAACGTAATGAAACTTTTCCCTATATTTTCTCTGAAGTGTTTTATAGCTTTAGGCCTTACATTTAGGTCTTTGATTTATTTTATGTAGTACCTGTTTTCACCCTTCTTCAGATAGTTTCTCGAGCACAGAGGCTGTGGCTGTCCATCTGCTTACTCTTGGCCTTAGGATATACATGGAAAAGAGTAGTTGATCAGTAAATTATAGCTGAAGGAAGCAACTTTTTCAGACATGATGAGACAAAAGCAAAGAATGTATTTATAGTGATTTGCCTTCTCCATAATAAGTATAGCACACTGCCTTCGGGACCCATAAAGAAATCTCTAAATTAAAAAAGTAATACTTCTTCCAAGGGCTTTTTGGCATTTTATTTATTTACTTTTTCCTTGAGGATATTTAATGGAATATTTGACTATTTATCATACTGGTTGTATTCTTATCACACTTGACCCTGAGCGCCTTTCTCACGAGCTCTGTGCACAGTTAGCTCTAGACTGATGAAACTCTGCAGAGAGATTGTTTCTTCTGTCCATGTGGGTCCCCCAAACCCTGGGTCAATCAGTGGAGGAGGCGGACACTAGATCGACAGCTGATGAACCTCGGGCAAGTTTTCCACATCTCTGAACCTCCTTCAGTTCCTTCATTTATAACATGAGAGAACACATATGAGAGTCCTAGTTCTAAAATTATCTGTTTAGGTACTGGTGGTAGATATTTCAAACAGAAGTAGAAATTTAACTACTTTGGGAAGAAACCAAGACAAGACGGACCACAGTCTGGCTCGCAGAGAACCTTCCTGCCCCAGAGATGATCTGAGAGTCAGATGGAGAGGAGGCTGTACCCACGATGTACAGTGATGTTCCTGCTCGCACGGCATGCGCTGGCAGGGAAGGTGGCGAACTGAGAATAAAAGTCCTATTGTTGTCCTTGAGTCAAGGACATCTCCCCATTTCAGACATTCCAGAGCCAGTTGTCTTATACTTGGGTGTGTGTGTGTGTGTGTGTGTCACAACCAGTTTAAAAGATAAGAAGGCTCTTGGTTATACTGTTAGTGAAAGACCACTCCTCCTAAATCCCATACATCCCACATGTTTCCTGGTGAGTTTCAGGCACGTTTGAGAGACACTTATGGCTCTGGCCTCCCTGGCGGACTCCTCCACAGGGTAACCTGTGTGTACTAACAATTGATGCTGAGGCCTCCCCTCTGCCACAGCCATGCTTGGACCTTTCTGAGACTGGGCACTAGGTCATCTTTATGGTGCCCATCAAATAGCAAAGCCTCGCAAGGGCGTCAGGGAAATCTGGATTCTGATCTCTATTCTTTCCATCTTGGTGAGGTTAGGGCAAGTGAATGACCCCCCCTGGGAATGGGTTTCAACGAGTGTGCAATGGTAGGGATTTTATCTACTGTTTTATTTAGAGAATTGGGTTGTCAAAAGAGGGAAGAGTGGAAGGAACTAAGTGTATTGAGCACCTTTTATATGTAAGATACTCTGCCAGCTGCTTACACAACTATTCTGTTTAAACTCACCGTAGGATGGGAAAATCAATGCTCAGAGAGGTTAGGTGACTTGTTCAGAGTCACTGCTTGTACACAGCAGAATCAGGATTCTAATGCATACCTGCTGACCCTAAAGCCAGTGTTCTTTCTCCCACATCATTGGACCTTGGTATGGAATTAAATGGCTGTATTCTGCACTGATGGGAACCTGCTTTTCCCTCCTTCCACTGCTCATGTTGCTAATTTGCTTTCCTTAGGGCTCCTGAGAAGGAGGCTCTCAACCTTCGAGCCTTTTGGCTTTTACCTTTGCTGAAGAGCAGATACCACCCATTTTTCCCAGAAGTTGTATTTTCTAGAGAAAGAAGAACTTACAGTCAAACCGTCAAATGTGGGGCTGGGGTGGGGTGGATATGGTGTAAAAACTTTCCCAAAGACAAAAATCCAAGTATAAGTGAGGCTTCATTTATCGTGATTCCAGCTTGTGGTCATTTCTTTTGCTCTCTTTTCCTTTTTCTAAACATACTGTTCAAAAACCCATTCTCACTGGGGGCCCTGGTGGGTGTTATGGTGTCCAGATTCCTGCTCTGGGGCCCTGGATTCACAAAGGCCAAGTTGACATCCATTCTGCATCTGGCTTATTTGATGCCAGAGGAGGGCCGAGGTCTCCTGAGAGAGCCAGGAGAGATTTGCCTCCTGCAGAGGTTTGGATAAGCCCCAGCTAATCTCCATGGCTTCTTAAGGGCACACCTGCTTGTCTGCCAGCCAGCAGCCTCCTCGCTCATTTCCCGTGGGATGGCTGGGGTCAGAGGGCCTCCAGAAAGCCTTTTATCCCCCACCAGCCCGCCAGGCCCCCCTCAGCAGCACCTGGGTCCACACATAAGACTTTCTTTGAGGGGAGGTCTAGACGTTGTCCCTCCCAGAATGGGGGCCGGTGTCCTTTTCCTTCTTTTTGAGACAGCTTGCTTGTTCCTTCCTTCTAAATAAGCATTTAATTCAAGCTTTATCATGCATGGCTCAAACTTTATCCCACTGGGGAAAGCTGATCTGAATTAGTTTCTGGGCGGCTGAGCTGTGAACACATAGTAGGTGCTCAGTAAAGAAAGATGATGTCTGATGATGATCTGTTTGGGACTCCATGAAAGAGCCACTGTCGCTTTCCACCTGTCTCATCATGGGGATGGGATAGTAACACCGATAATATAACATGTCAGAGGATTCAAGTCATTTCTGGTCAGCTATGGGAGTTAGGGATTCTCTCCTCCCTCCTTTCCCAAATCCTGTTGTCCTTCTTAATTATCCTTTAGGAGTAGCTAGTAGTGAAGTTGATTTGTATTCTGTGAGCATTCTGCTTAAGATGGGCAGGCAGGGACTGTTGTTTGACATAGGAAGCTCCCAGGTGTTGCCTTCTTTTTTTTTTTTTTCTTTCCTCCCTTCATTCCTCCGCCCTCCCTCCCTTCCTCCCTCCTTCCTCCGACCCTCCCTCTCTCCATCTTCCTCCCTCTCTCTGTGTCTGTCTCTCTCTTTATTTTTTGTATGTCAAATGAAAGCATGATCATTTTTGAAGAGAGTACTATGAATGGCAATCTGTAAGGGTATGGCTGAGAAGAATCTAATTTTAAAAAACCTGTGATCCTCTCTTCCTTTGAACTCCCCAATTGTGCCGTAGGTTTGTAATTCCACTTGTCCCTAATTCCACTAATATTCGTTAAGCCCTTCTTCTAAGTCCCTGGGCTGAGTAAGAGGGGATGAATCCAGCCCCATGGAAACCAGTTTACCTAGGAGGATAGGCCACTGGAATTACGGGAGAGAGCCCTGTGTGGGTTGATGGCGTATTTGAGTGTTAAAGAAGAGGCAGGATAAATAAGCCTCAGTTCCTCTGATGGTGGGCACGGTATCACCAGCTTCTGCATTCTTCAGTTATCTTCCCCAAACCAGGCCAGTTACGCAGTGTCATTCCCGTATAATAGACGAGGAAATAGAAGCTCAAAGGACTGAGTCATTTGCCAAGTTGGTTGCAGTGCGAAGATAGCCCAGGTGATAGCCCAGGTGATAGTCCAGGTGATAGTCCAGGTGATACAACCAGGATTTGGAAATCCAGGTATTATTTGAACCCAGCGCTAGATCTGAACAACCCTTGGGTTCTAGCCTATTCCATCGACACAGAAAAGTAGCTATCACGGAGGCGGAGAATTCTGTGTAGGGAGCCACTTGAAACAGTTAATACTGTAAGGTGATTAAAAAAATTTAATTTATTTTTTAAAGGGGAACACATGTAGAGATAATTTACCAGCTAACTGCTCATCTTCCCTTGCAGTTTGGATTGTATACATAGCAGGGTATGTGTGACTTGAAACCATGGGGTTTAATTATTTTAGCTGGAACAGGCAACCCTTTCCTCCGCCTGCGGCATCCCCGTTAGGATGCTTCCTGCTCGCTGAAATGCTTTGGCATTGTTTCTCGCCTGATATGTACACAAATGGATATTCCACACCTCCCTTTTCCCCAGTGGAGTGCACAAACAGCAAGCAGACAGACACTATGTGCGAGTCTGCAACTCAAGCCCCATAATATTGTGGCAGAAAGTAGAAAATAAAGCAGCCAGTGCTGGGTGCCGGATAATAGCATAATAGGATTAAGTGTGAGAGAGTCAGGAGGCGGTAATGGCCCTGGAGATGTAGAAATTCTGGGAAAGTAGGGCGGTATGAAAGCGGAGACGCCATCTGTGGGATTCAGGCAGTTGTGAGAGACTCTGAATGACACAATATGGAGATCTGTTACACAACACACCAAATAGTAGTAAAGTGATCATCTGGCCTTACAGTCGTCAGACGTTCTTTGTTTGAAATTCCACCTTCCTGGCCACCAACACCAGGGTACTCAGGGATAAATGGCGAGGGTATGAATTGCCCCTTCCTCCAGCCAATTAAAGTTGCAGCAGGTGAGAATCCCAAGGATGGATGCTTCCTTTCTGCCTTAGATGGACTCTGCACTCAGCCAGCAGGGGGCACCCCCCCATGCCCTCACCCATGGCTTTCAAGGACATTGAAGAGGTAGACGGAAAGGATTGAGAAAGAAGCTCCACTTTCCTGAATGAGTGTGTGCTGTGCCTGGTGCAGTGGTTGGTTTTTCATGTGGACCATCTCATTTGTTCCTCATCTTGCCCCTTTGAGGTTGGTGGCATCATTCTGATTTTAAAGATGAAGACGTCGAGCCTCAGAGGAGGAAAATGACTTGCTCAGCTTTCCCTGGTTGGGGAGCCAGGATTCTCATTTGATTCTGGATGACTCCCACGTTCCTGCCCTTTCCGCCACACGCTGTGTTTCCAGAGGCGGACCCATGCGTGAGCACATTCCGTCTGCTCATCTGAGATCCTTTCCCAAATAGACATTATCCACGAAAGTTTCTTTTGACACGAAATGCTTCTCTTTAAGTCTCTGGAAACGTGGAATCAACTAACCGACCAACTAATCAACTAATCAACTCCCAGGTAATCAGAATGATTTTTCTCTATGTCAGTTTTAGGTGAGAGAGACAGAGGAGAGGCAAACCACTTAGTTAAGGAGTTTTGACAAACCATTAACTTCTGGAGTTTACATTGATCTTGGTACAATTTCTCAGCTCAATATTCTGTACCTTCTACTCTATTGATCTATGACTGCTAAAGTTTACAATGCTGACCCAGAGGTGTGGCAAGGATGTGAATCATTAAAGAGGACCAAAGAAGAACGTAGAAGAAAGAGTACTGATTTTGAATGTCGTAAGAATATAGGAATGCGTCCCTGTGCAGCCACGTAGGTCCTGGCCCCGGACAAACAGATCACTGTAACCTCAGTTCCATCAACTGGAAGGTAGGTGTGTGGTACCTCAAAAGGTGGTTGTGAAAAATCAATAAGCTAGCGTGTAGATAAATCACCTAGCACAGGGAGTTATGCGTTGGCCCTGCTGAGTAAATCCTAGTTTCCTTCCTAAGGCGGAAGAATAATTTTTAACCACAGGTAGAACAAAGTAGATATTGGTCATTTTGAAGTTCTTCCATTTTTACCATTAGTGCCGCATCTGTGAAGTGGGTCAAGAAGGTTGGGGAGCTACAGAGAATTTGTGTCCACAGAAGGGTCCTGACAGCATGCTCCCAATGCAGAATTTAAATCTTGGCAATGGACTCTGCCTTTTACATTATTTTTTGCTTCTGTTGGTGTAGGTCCTCAAAACGATATATCATATATTGAACAACAACAATAATAACAAAAATGAGGTGTGAGCAACCCACAGTGGAATTTGCCAGTTTATCCCCTTAATTCAAGAACTCAGCTTTCTCTGAGCAGATTTAGCCAAGAGGAGTAAATGACAGAATACTGTGCTGCAATCGCCACGCCCTCTGCATTTCCCTGTAATCCATTGTTCAATGCCTTCAGCCTCCACCCAGACAGCTCGATGGCCTTTAGAAATATATGTCCTTGTTTCTGTGCATCAAGATGGGTCAGGTGTACACCAGTGACCCCGACATGATGAAGGCCACGAGGAAGAGAAAGGCCTAGAGACACATATTTAGTTGCAGTTATAAGTGAGCCCTATACAGAGCTGTGGGGCATGGAGTTAAGGCCACTGTCTGACTTTGTAGCGAGTCAGCCTTGGTGTGAGTCCCGGGGTTACCATGCACAATCCTGGGCTGTTAAGAATGTGACTTAACAGCTCCAAGCTTGGGTTTCCTTAGTAGTAAATGGACCTGGCTTGTATAATAAGTTCTCAGGAGGTTTAAGTCATTAAATACAATTTGCTTTCTGTTTATCCTGCTGTTCATAACTTCATTTAGCTACCTCCCAATCTCTTCCGAGACTGAGGTATACTTTATTCTCATCGTTCTCAAAATAGTTGATGCTCTCAGTGTTTTCTCCTCGAATCGGCCAGATGGGGGCTGAACTACTCGGGGTTTCTCAGTCGCAGACAACACAAGAGCTGGAAGACCACCCCTGGCTCCTGCTGTTTCTCTCCCCGTTTCTCCCCTCCCATGGAGAGAGGGGGTGTCACAGGGGCAATGCCAGTGTGGCAGATGTAGGGCTTCCATTGGGAGACCTGAGCATGGGGAACATTTCATTTGAACTTGCAAAGATTCGTTTCTCACTGCAGACATTACTCTTTGGCATTATTGATCTCCTCTGTCTACTGAGCCCCATCAGATGTCTTTGACCCTGGTTTGCACCAGGAGCAGTCAAGGGGAAGACAGCCTGAGACCGTCTGGCATTGTGATTCAATTCAATTCCTCTTAACTTTTGCCTATGCCGTGTTGTTCTGCCTTGAAATAGTTCTTCCTCGTGCCACTGCAGGTGGGGTCCGGAGTCTGCCTCCTTTCTGCCACGCATCTCACTACAGTAACGGCTTCTCTCTGTTGGAATCTCTTCCCTGCATGGCTCCTGCTGTCCCAGGGAAGGAAGGGCTCTCGAAGCTTGTGTCTCTTCTCCAAGAAGTTGGCCAGTACAGTTTCAGGATGAAAGTAGGAGGGGCTGGAGGAGACACTAGTGAATCCGCACATAGAGACAGAAATCATAGGGTGAGAGGAGGGGAGGAAATGGGGAGTCTGGACTAAAAGTCGGGATGCCATCCTTTGTCTTTGTTTCTCCATAGAGTTGAAAGTTTTCCTGAATTACTTGATAGGTTTTTAATGAGAAAAGATGTCAGGGAGTTTTTTTTCTTTACCTTTATCATTCAAAGAACAGCTAGTGATGTCAGTCCCCCCAGAGCGTCCTTGCCCATCAAACATCTTTACTCCGGCTTGCCACATTTCATGAGCCCAAACCCATTTCTTTTCTCTTTTAATTTGGATCCAAGCCACCTGCCCTTTGTGCTGTCTCACGATTATTGCTTCCAGACACTTTGAAGCCCTAAGGTCACTCAGAGAGAAGAGTAATATCCCTGGGGGAGGTAGACTAGCCCTGCTTGAAACGTTTAATTTTCATAAGAGAGAGATGATAACTTGAATAAGGAGCAAGTATATTGCAGAGAATTAGGCTCCCGGCCCACAGAGAAGGGATCAATAAAGACTCTGTGTGCATGGTGAAGTAAATCAAAGAGTGGGGGTAATTACTTAAGAAATTTGCTCCAAAACCTCTGCTCAGGAGGGGCTTAATTTGATTGCTTACTTTAAATTTATTGTCCATTCAATTCATCAACTCAATCAGATTCTACTTGTGTAGGCCCAGTCTGTGTGTGTGTGTGTGTGTGTGTGTGTTTCCAGAAGGGTGGAGATAGAGTGATGATCTTCTACCAATAATCTCATCTTTATTCTAAAATCCATTTCGTTGGAGAACTGGCAACATTGTCAAGATTGTGAACAAATCAGTGTGTTACATTATGGTTCCTAGGAGGTGAAAGACAAATAGTTGGCTACCACACCATAACCCTTAGTAGGGTTTTCCCTGTATGATATAATCATTTTATGTTTCTGCCGGCATGGCTAGCACCAAGCATCCCAGTACATCACGTGCACTCTGTTGCTTTAACTTGTTGCCATGACAACCTCCACATTCTCCCACAGTAACAAAATTTAAATATGTATTTATGAATTTGAAGAAACATAAAACCCTCCTAGCATCAGTCTGTTTCATATAGCACTCTGAGATGATTTCCATAATAACAATTACTGGGTATAATTTCATGAGATGCAATCCATAGTTAGTCTTTTCCTTGAAAAGCACAAAATAATCAGGCTCTTTCACTCTTGAATGGATGTATAAGCCACTGTGTTGGGCTTATGTATTAGTTAGAGCATGCTCCGGTAACAAATAGACCCTAAAACACACACAAATTTTTTTAAAAAATAGAAGTAGATTTCTCCTTGTACTAGTCCAACACATGGTTTCTAGTCCACTGTAGCTTTCTTCCATGCAACGATTCCTGAGCCCCCATCAACCTGGCAGCATCTTGCCTCATCAAGGTTTGCACCTAGCTGGTAGCAGGCAGAAGAGAGTGTGGATGTATGGTATATTACAAAAATCTCAAGGTGAAGTACATCACTTCTGATCAGACTCCACTGACTAGACCTGGTCCTATGGCCACACCTCAATATAAATGGAGCTGGAGGGTTACTGGTGGGTAGGAGGGTAGGGATAGGGTAGATGGGTTATGGACACTGGGGAGGGTTTGTGCTTTGGTGAATGCTGTGAAAGGTGTAAGCCTGATGATTCACAGACCTGTACCTCTGGGGCAAATAATAAATAAATAAATAAATAAATAAATAAATAAATAAATAAATAAATGGAGCTGGAAAAAGTAGTTCCTGGTTTGGCAGGAACTTCTCAGCAGCAACTTGGTGTTAGAGAGGGAGAATCATGAGTGTCAGTAGATGGCTAGTGTAGTTAAATAGAAGAGGAGGACATGCTTCAGACACATGAGAGCCTCACAGTTTTGGGGGAGAAAGTCATGTAACCTGTAAGTGCAGTAGTGAAGGTGTGAGCCGAGTGACGTGGGAGTGACTACTTCTGCTTGGCATGATTGGGAAGGTTGGTGGCATTGCCTGTATGGTAGCTATACCTTAGACTGATAGGGAGAATCATATTATAGTGATTTTCAAATAACAGACTTGTTTAAAAGCATGGGTGTGTGAAGTGGGAGGCTGGAGGAGATGGGAATGAAGAGGAGTAATTAGATAATGTCATTGTCCTGGCTGGTTCTTAAGTGATAAGCCTGTATTTGTCCCTCACCCTCCACTTGCCTTATCATGAGTGGGTGACCTTGATGAGACATTTTCAGCACAGTATCTGTGGTTCCTTTTAATCTCCTGTCAGTTGCTATCACTGTCAGCATGACCTAGCTCCAGTGAAAAATTGAACTTTCATTTCAGCCTTCCCAGGAATGTTAAATTATGACGAAATGTCAGGGTGGGAGGAAACCATAAACACTGTGGACACATTACTTAAGGGGGTGATTGAAGGATACTGAGATGTCTTCCTTCAACATTGCAAGGACTAAGAAGACCTGTATTTTGACCTTCTGGATCTTTCTGTAGTCTGAGTTGCTATATAACTTGTCACTTGAGCCCTGTCTTTCTCTAGTGCTGATCACTGTTGTATCCTAGCGAGGTAAATTCCAACTTACTTGCCTGGAGGAGGAAAGACCTCCAGTTGCCAGTTTACCAAAAGGCACAAGACTCCAGACATAGTTCACTGGTGAGTGGGGGTGATTGGTGGGTTTGTGGTTGTAATGTTCTTTGGGGTCTGTTCATGAAACAGATACCAAATGAAATGGTCTCCATGAAAATGTTTTGAAAAGTTACAATGACTTCAAGGTACAGAGTAACTGTTACCCATATTTCAAATGGAGAATTTCCCTAGTGACATTTATGTGAAGCACTTCAACCAATCTCTCTTATCTAAGGAAAAGCAGAAGTTGGGTTTGTGTGAAACATTTTTAGTGATTCTATGGGATGCTAGTCAACCACAGTGAGCATGGCAACAGATTGCTATGGATAAAAAAAAAAAAAGATATCATCCTCAAGTATTTGCAGTTTAGTTTAGGAGACAACCAATAAACACAAAGTAACTGATAAAATATGAATGCAAATATAGAAATAGGCAATAGAAATTGAGGCAGGTATTCAGATTAATTGGATCAAAACCCCTTACCTTTGAACAACTGTACATTTTTATATATTTTGTCATATAACAGATTAGTTTTTTTCTTTTTGAAAGATTTTAAAAGGAGAGAATTGCATAATTTTATTTGGTTTTCAGCTCTTGGCCCTTAGATCCTTTGCTTCTTCTTTACTCCAAAATAGTCAGTCACTTGACAGCCTGAGCCTTTGTTTGTATAAATCCGTAAGTGGATGGCTAAAATGTTGTCCCACATCCCATACTTTTCTACAGGTCTTGGATACTAAGGGTAGGCACTGAGGATTTGTTCTTTTTATTATGATTTCTTGTGATATACCTCACATTTGATTAATTGCATGGTGGAAACTTTAATCATGATATGACCCCTCTGCCTCCCACCCCCTTTCCTCTAAGCTCTTGATTTCCTTGAGGTTCTAGACCTCAAAACAGACCAAACCTCTCCCCTTATTCTTGTAATTTGTATCTGTTATGCTAATGACATACTGGTTGAGCAATATAATCTTTTTACTGAGACTTTATTTTCCGTTTTGATTATTGATGGGATGGGTGGCCCCAAATTTCTAGAGTATCATGGGCTCTAAAATTACTTACCTCAAGAAAAGTCTGCGAGCCAAGATTCCACTAATGATAGCTCTTTCATTTGATGAACTGGGGCCCGGAGAGTTTATCATCGGGGTGCGTGGAGTAGGCTTTCAGGGCTCGGGTCACACAGGCGACCACTGCGAAGTGTGTGGGACAGTTAGAGGACAACTGGCATTGTTTCAGGAGCTTCTCTGTGTACTCAACAGGAGGGCTCCCCAGGAGGGATGGAATGTTCCAGTGATGTCCACCTCATAGAGTAATCTCATGGTTTTCCTGTGAGGTCAATGAATCTTTGCAATTTCACAGTTGTAGGTGATATGAGAAGTCATTTAGCCTGACTTTCCAACAATTGAAGGCTTCCCCATATGGTGCCCTCGAATAAGGGCCATTCAGCCTCCGTGTGGAACCTGAAGTCATGTCAATAAGAACGCGCTGTCATTTTATCTCTCTCCCAACTAATTATAAGTTTCAAGAGGAGCTCTGAGTGGCTAATGTTAAGATCAACTGGCTAATGTGGGTACCAACCAGAGTTTTAATTATAGCTGTGGCAGATTTTCTACATTTAGCGTTGATGAGGATCTACAGACTGTTAACTGCTTCGATAATAAGAAAGCAGCCTGCAGTGTTGGAAAAGAAAACCTTCTTCGCTATGACATATGTAGCCGATTCATGGCCTTTCTCAAACGTGAAGTGCCCCTATTCTGGAAATGTTTGAATGTGGATTGATAACCAGTCTGGAAAAAAATTGGGACCACTGACAGACACAGATATCTTGTCATCAATTTTTAGTCTTATCCCTCTTTTTTGTGTCCTATTCTTTTCTTCCCTTTTAGTGCCCGTTCTTTGTTTTCTCCTAATATTCTTCCCAACTCTGATCTGTTCTCCTCTATGTAGTCACCTTTTGATTAACTGCGACAATTAAAAATTCTAGACTATCTTCACCCTTTTTTATCACGCATATTGCTAATATGGAATGTGCGTATCTGGGGGGAATCAATTATGAATTTATTTTCTGCAAAATCAATTTTGGGGAGGAGGGGTTGTGTGCGTGAGTGTGTGCACACGTACGCGTGTGTCTTTGTGTAGAGAGGAATTGTAGTATTAATCGAACACCCACATTTGAGAATTATCATCTCACTAAACTTTTCCATAGCTCTGTTCCTCTACATTTAGGACCAGCCATCTACAACACATTATGCCTTATATTTTTATGGCCTTAGAAATAAGTATAAAATACTCCAATCATGAATTTGTTGTTTTTAAAAGTCCCAGAACATCAACACGTCTTCTTATTCAGTGTTGCATTGTTTTTGCAGCTCACCTGCACTGGCCTATGTCCCATCTTGGGCAGATCAGCTGGTGGCTGCTTTCAGGCCTCACTCAGGTATCTATTTCTCGAGCTAGCACTTGGAAAATGGCAGTGATAAATGATCGTGGACTTCCTGGGAGCACAAGTGTATTTCCAGGGGTCAAGCACACTGAGCGGCCTGTTGATGCTCTCTGAAGGCGGAAATCGGGAGCCACAAGCAGGACAATAGAAAAGGCTGAAAGTTAAGTAGGGGGCAGATTGCGCCCGAGCTGGGAGGTGCTGAGTCGCAGGACCTTGCTCTCTTGTGCTTTCTAACAAATAGTCTTTCACAGCAGTTCATGAACTTGGTGAACACATAACCTTGGAACCTAGTGGTGCAGGCCCTTTGAGAGGGCTCTGGCTCCTCTGTAGCTGCTTGTGTCACAGTGAAATGTGGTGGAAATCCTAGAAGAAAGCTCCTTCATTGTCCCTGAGACACATTTTTGTCATCTTTCTCCCTCAGAGGCATTTTCTGTAATTATCTGCTTTGCCACTTAAAAAGCCCTTTACTGGCATTCACTAATGAAGCTCACAGTTCCATGGATTGTGCTCCCCATTTTTCAGAGCTTGGGTTATTAGATGCAGAGAGGTTAGGGTAATTGCCCAAGAGCAGACTGTTTCGATCTGAAATGAACCTAGACATTTAGGATGCTGGTTATAAAATGTTATTCCCTTTCTGGGTCCAAATTGCAATTTTTTAATGTATGGCTTATGTAGTAATTTATTTATTCGTTCAACACACATTTACTGTGTATCATTTTGTACTAGTGTGTTGGCAGAGAAATGAATATATAATGTATGATGTGGTCTCCACCATTGAGGACTTCAGACTGAAAGACGAGAGAGATGTGAATAAAAATAATTATAACGGGGCATGACTGATGTAGTAAGAGAGAAATAAATGAACAGGTGCGGGTGACACAGCCCCAACTCTGCCTTGGCACTTAGGAGGCCAGAGGAGCCAGTCAGAGTCCTGAAGGGTTAGTAGGAGTTTGCCAGGCCACCCAGAAGGGGAAATGGCATCCCCATAATGAGCTGTCCAGCCAGTGTCCAACGACATCCACGCTCCTTTTCCTAGAACTCTCCTCGCTGAGAAGGTCAGAAGCAGTTGATGTGAGTTGCCTCATTGCCCTCCATATCAAAATGTCTCTGTATCTCCAGCTGTCTCCTCTTCTTCTTGAATCAGAGGCAGAAGGGCGGTTCTTCTTTGCCGAGGCTGGAGCTCCCGCAGGAGTCACCCCACTCAAGCTGTCCATATTCTCTGCTCGGTCATAAATTGTTCACACCTGTCTCTTGCATCTTCACTCTTTCTGCATGTGTAAGTTCCATTCTGATAACAAACAAGGGACCCTTGTCTGGGAGGGGAAGAATCCTTCGAACTAACATTCCCCTCTTGCCTCCCTTTTGTTACTAATCTTTTAGAAGTTAGGTCTACAGTGATTAGAGTCAGTTTCTTACCAACCCTCATCATTTGGCTTTGCCCTCCCCCCTCCATAGGATGGGCTCTCTCTCCCTTAACTGCGCTCCTCACTGTTCCGCATCCTGGTTGTTCTCACGGCTCCTCCGCCTTTCCGTCACTGTAATATTTGACACGACTAGCCACTACTTCCCTGCTTTCTTTAAAATTCTTTCCTCTGGCTTCCATGACACAGCATGCTACGGCTTCTCTTCATTGTTCTCTTTCCTGGATTTTCCCATTTGGATTTGATAACTCTCATCAGCTCTTCTTTTGGTACTTTTATGATTTTTATTTCTCCTGAGTCTTATATGTCAGCTTGCCTTATAAACATTCTTTTCAAGAACTGTATCTGATTGATTATGATAAGAAGCAGCATTGCAGAGCAGTTAGGAGTGCAGCCTGAGCCAAACAGCCTGTGTTTGAATATTGGCTTTGCTGTGTGGCCTTGGGTAAGTTACTTAACCTCTCTGTGCTTAAGTTTCCTTACCTGTAAACTGGGGATAATGATACTTTTCTTCCAGGGTTGTTGTGAGAATCAAGTGAGTCAAAACATATGAAGTGTTTAGAATAGTGACTGGCTTACATGGTAAAGAGTCTAAAAGTGTTCATTAGCTGTATTTGCCTCTACCATGACACTGAGCTCAAGGACAGTATTAATATTGCTTATACACATTTATTTAAAAGGTAAACCATTATGAATAATGCACATTGTATAACTTTGTTATTATTATTATTGAGAGCTTACTATTGGCAGACTTTGACCTAAGCACTTTTCTTGCTTTATCTCAGGTATCCTCACAACCACCCTAGAAATGATCTCTATTATGATCTCCATTTTGCAGATGAGGTGACACAGTCTCTGAGAGGTTAAGTGGCTTGCCCAAGTTCAAATAGTGTGTGGTGGAACTGACCTGACTCCTGAGTGATGGTTCTTTGTTGTTGTTGTTGTTTTAAATAAGCTTCATGCCCAGTGTGGAGCCCAATGCAGGGCTTGAACTCATGATTCTAAGGTCAAGACCTGAACTGAAATCAAGAGTCAGAGGCTAAAAAAAAAAAAAAAAAAAAAAAAAAAAAAAAAATCAAGAGTCAGAGGCTCAACTGACTGAGCCACTCAGGCACCCCCAGGGTGATGGTTCTTAACTACTGTGCTCTTCGTAGGTGTTATGTGGTGCCAACCGACTAACATATTCAGGAATGTTCCCCAGCTTCGGGCCAATGGTCCGCAGCCATGACAAACTTAGCTCTCTCACTAGGCAGCATGTGAAAAGTAAGAAAGTTTTACAGAGTGATAAAGCCAACTTGGGGATTATGTTGCTACACACTCGCCTAGCTTATCTAATTATTTTTCTTATGCTTTTTTGGATTCATGGTCACATTTTAAGTATCTGGAAGGTGGGGGATCCTATCTTTTACTTATTTTATGTGTCTTCCACAGTGTCTGAGAGAGCTTTGTGTTCGCACAATCCTTACTGATACACACAACAGGCAGGAAAGCTGGCCAGAGCCAGATTCAGTAAGCAGGCCCTTGGTCACATGCTCCCTCACTCTCATCCTACCTGGCACTTCCTCTGAGAAGACTTCTAGGTACCCACTCCCTTCCATCACCCCACCTCCTTCTACCTTCGCATCAGAACT
The DNA here is from genome assembly GCA_002007465.1 of Ailurus styani. Taxonomy (NCBI): domain Eukaryota; kingdom Metazoa; phylum Chordata; class Mammalia; order Carnivora; family Ailuridae; genus Ailurus; species Ailurus styani. Next base: position 133,930 of record LNAC01000968.1, read on the forward strand.
AGGCGCCCCAGGTCTTCGTCTTCTCTCCCAGGGTTCTCTGTACACCCCTCCTTCAAAGGACACAGTCCAGCCCTCTTCAGTTTAGACTACTTACTCCTACTCCTCCTACAGGTCAGGGACCTACTAGATCCTTTTTATATTCTTTGTGCCTTGCCTTGGCACATAGAAGGTTCTCAGTAAATACTAATCTAATAAGTGAATGAAGGAGGCCTTTTAACAAGTTTTCTGGATCTCCCTAAGAATTTTCAGATGGCAGCAGCACTTGGCTCCTTGAGGTCTTTGCACAGGAGAGGGGAAGGATTTAGCCCCTGTGCATGTATTTTCTGCGTACGGATGGTGGGGTGTGTGGTCAGGCTTTCTCTAGTTGCCTGACTGGGTTGTGTCTTTCAGGTCTGCTTGCCCTCTTTCTCTGGCTAATGCAGAAACATCCATCCACATCTCCACCTCCACCCAACTGAGGCAGCAATGATGCCAGTTCTCTAGACCCTTGGCCATACCCCTTGGCTGAGCTTGTCTTTAGAAACGAACTCCCATTCCCAGGCCCCCTGCATCCTCTAGTGAGTCCTGCAAGTGCTATTTATCTCCGTGGAACTTTTGAATCAAGAAATATTGTCAATTTTCCTGTGTGCCAGTTCCAGTTATCATAATTATTTTTGATGTGTTTGCTTTCATAAAGCCTTTCCCTTACTAAAGCCCTTTCACACACTTTTCTTCATTTGGGTGAAGCAACAGAGGAAGTTTAATAATAATGTTGGCAATGTGAAATGAATGATCAGTAATATTGCTGAGTGCCTGGTACCAGAATCAATATTTTACATATTACTTCATTTAATTCCTAAGTGGTGGCTACGAGTTCTCTAGAGTTTGGGCTGATTGGATTTGAATCCTAGGTTCACTTACCAGCTGTATGAATCTGGATAACTTACTTCAGGTCTCTATACCTGTTTCCTTGTAAGGAAGAGGGGCATTCAGTAGGAAATACTCCATAGAATATTTGCTGGAGGTAGGAGATAAGTTAATGCATGTCGAGTACTAAGCACAGTGTTTGGCACATAGCGAGGATGAAGTATTATTACTTCATATTATTATTACATTATTACTGATCTTCATAGTCAACCTGTTACCAACTGTATTTCCACAGATGAGTATAGAGGGCTTTGAAGTCTAGATTCAGGCTCCACATGGCTAACTACCATGCATCCCAGCGCTTGGGTATTGGCAATCACACATTCTTACTAGATTGGAGTTGTCTTGGGTCAACTGGTCTTAAAAAGTAATGAAAGCTTCCGGCTTGTTATTTGGTTATTTTGAGTTCTTTTTTTCCCAGGTGGTATGTGCCAAGCCCTCTGATCTTTCTCCCTCATCCCTACCCCCCACCAGACTATAGGAACAAACTTCTAAGTTTGCAAGGGCAGCACAGTCTCCCGGTACGGTTGAGCGGTCACATCCCAGCCGCCGACCTTCCCACCAGCTGTCACACCCTCTACCTGCTGCCAAGTGGCCCTGGAAGAATCATCCAAGTGATTTCCTGCCCCAGGAAACATCAAAGCCATCCCTCTCCCTCTCCCCATTCTTTCTACTGAATGCGCCACTGGTTGGTATAAATGGAGGCGAGTCCTCAGTAACCTCAACAACTTGGGGGGAATTCAGGTTCATGGGAAGGGGGCTCAATAGCCAGGGCAGGGAGGTGAAGTCCCATGCAATGTCTGGGGATGTGGCCAGACACTCAGGCCCCCAAAAACACCCGTGAAAAGACCAGCAGGTTAGGTATGTCATCACATACCCAACACCCCGCGTGGGTTTCAACGGGAAGCCTGTTGCCTTGAGTTATTATTTCTATATTGTATAATAATCAGGCCACTGTTTTGAGATCATGTCAGAGATAACAAAGCATCAGAAGCCTCTTCTGTTGCTGAAGAACCAATCAACCTAAACTAATACTTTAATGACCACTTTTCCCAACGAGAAAACAAATTCAGGCAAGAAAAAAAAAAAAGAAGCAGGGTTCTGAGAAGGACCTTGTCTGGTCAATGAAAAGAAGAAAGAGACGTCTGCAGCCATGGCAATGGAGTAGGGATTACTTTGATCTGGAAAATAGGTTGCTTTTTTTTTTTTTTTCCCTCCAGTGCTTTTTCTCAGGCAGCCAAGAGATGCTATTGAGCTTGATGAGTGAGCCCTTTCAGAATGAAGGGGCACCTCAGAGGAGAATTGAATGACTGCTTTCATGGACAGCTACTTTAATAGTCTCATGTTTGAAAAATACGCAATTAAAGGAAGTACTATTACAAATAGCCCCTATTTGTGGCTTTAAAAATGCTATCGATTAACTGAAAAAATGAGAGAGAGGTGTGCAAGATTATTATGTGAAGTGTAAACTGCAGATCTTAGGAGGGAAACACAAGCATACACAGACACACGACCTATACACAACGCCCGAGGAGAATTGGGGCGGGGGAGCCGCACATCAGGAATCCTAAGCTCTTTATTCCTCTGCATATAAAAAATGACGTGCGGAGAAAAGTCCTGCCCACCAGAGTGTTTAAACACTTTCTTCATGTCAGTACTGTTCGTAAGAACGAGAGTGTTATTGGTTAAGATTCACTTTCTTCTAAAGTTAATCTGCAGCAGTTGGGGGTCTTCATGTGTGAGAATGACGCTTTTTAGTGAATGCTCTTTGGGCATTTTAAGGGAAACAATGGAGATCCCGGCAGTCTGATCTCGCATTTTCCACGGATATGACCCCTACCTTGTAGCCCCCTGCCAACTCTCTTTCCATTCTGCCACCTGCCTGCCCGCGACGTCCTCGCTCCTCTCAGATCTTGCTCTGTGTTAATTGGGACATATTCAGCAAACAAGTGCATATGTGCCTTTAGTGGAGGATGAAGGAAGACTTTGTCCCTCCCCAAATAGACGGAAACATCTCTGGCTATTCTTCTTAAGAGATTTCCAAAATCTCTGTCCAGGTAACCTGCCTCGTTGTCATGGCAACAGCAGGATGGTTCCTGTCTCTTTCTCTTTTTTCTTTGCTTTTACGGATTTATTTAACACTTTTATAACTGACATATAACTGATAGATAGCCGCTATTTAAAAATATTTCTGCACAACGGTAGAAAATGAGAAGGCAAAGGTGTCTAAAAGCTTTGTTAGTCCCAGATCGTGTACAAATTTGCAAATGCAGATGAAGCGAGCCTTTCCACTTTTTAGGCTCCAGTTTGATCAGCATTTATGATGAGCTAGGCACTCTGCTATGTCTTTTGTCTATATTTAATCCTCAAGACCAAGTTTGCCTGTAAACACTATTGCTGTGCCCATTTTACAGATGAGAACCTGAATCATTGAAAAGCTGAGTAATTTGCCCAATGTCACATTAGTAGCCAGGCCAGGAAGCAAATGCAGATTCCAGGGTCCAAGCATGGCCATGTCACAGGTGTTCGAGACCGTCTTTCCAGAGATCCCCTCCTGTTCTGTCACACAAGAAAATAGAGCTGAGAATCTAGGCATTTTTAGCAGGAAGCATTTGTATCAGACCTAAGTAAGTGTGTCTTCATAGACTGGCTGATCTGATACTGAAATGGGAGGCTGAGGGAGTTGTGGTATCTTCTTAGGAGTCCAACAGTAGAGTAAAATCCTTTCTGGAAGCAGAGAATGAATTAGAATAGCTCTTGGGAGCTTTTAGGATCCTCTCCTCCCTACGGGGCTGAGACAGTCATAGATCTACTGCTGACGTACAGCACGGAGGACCCCATGGCCACTGGGGCAGGCGGGCAGGGTGAACACGGTGAGGCACAGTTCCTGGGGACCGCAACTCACCAAAGGCCTCTGGGCAGGACAAACTGCCCTCGGGGATAGGTTGGCCACCCCAGAGCTGAGTTGCTGTGCCATGCCTTAGTTGGAAAATGGCTACTGTCCATCTCAGAGCAACCAGAGCCTCACCTGAAACTGTCAGAGCCCTACAGAAAGATCCTTCAGCTTCTCTACGTAGGCTGCTTGAGCTCCTCGTGTGTCTTTCACGTGTGCGGGGCCTTTGGGCTGGACCATCCATCCTTACCCTCCTCGGTGACTAACCTACCTGACAGGAAGGCCGGAATCCTGGTCAAAGGTGCGGTCTCTGGGCGCCAGCCTGCCTGCGCTTCAGTCTTCCTTCACCCACTGACGAGGAACCCTGGGCTAATTATTCTCCTTCAGCTCCACTTTTCTTACCGGTAAAATGGAATAATGATAGCATCTTCCTCATAGAGTTATTGAGAAGATTATGTGAGGGGACACATTTAAAGTGCTGGGAGGAGAAGGCACATTCAGTAAGAATTTATTGTTATTATCACACAGTCCTTAAAAGTTCAGCCTAAATACCAAACTGGCCTAACAGTCTTCTAGTAGCCCCACAGGTTGGGGTGGCTGATGCCACTCTGGGCTTCTCTAGGGCTTGTGCTTCTTCTGCCTGACACAGTTGCTTGTTTGGCCGGATTCCTGGTCAGCAGAAGAGGTTGGTCTTGCTCACCTAGGCCCAGCGTTATTGTTTGTGCATATTCGGCTGGATAGCATCCAGAATAAGAAAACCAGCCTGGACTTGAGGAGGGCAAATGGAAGGTTTGTTAATGTTTGCAAGTCATTGTTGAAGAGGTGTTCTGTTAATCTAGTAAAATCTTGAGCATGATGGAGAGAGAGAGAGAGAGAGAGAGAGAGAGAGAGAGAGAGAGAGAGAGGAGACACATACCACGCAATCCTTGCCTTCATGGAAGAGCCAAGCTGGAGGACACATCTAAGATGTGATTGACAAATTAATGCAACCAAAGAGAGTGATCAGTATGAAACGGGATTTTGTGAGAGAGACGTGTGCCAAAGCTATGGCTTTTGGTGAGCCTGACAGTGTACAGAGGATTCCGTAAATCAGAGGAGACTAATTTAGGAAGGGAGAACAGGAGGAGAAGTTCAGAGCTGGAGACACCCAGGGAGTGGATGTAGAATGGGGAGGAGGGTTCTGGGTGAAGACTTCACAGCTCTCTAGGTGATCATCTAAACAGTACTTACAAGAATGGATTTTTTCCCCCGTCTTATTGGGAAATAATTGATATACTTCCCTATATAAGTTTAAGGCATACAGCAGGATGGCTTGATTTCCATATATTGTGAAATGAGTACAATAGGTTCAGCCTACATTCACCTTCTCATAGAGATGCCATGAAAAGAAAGGAAGAGAAAGGGAAACAAAATCCTTTGCGATGCAGATTCTTCACTCTCCTATCAACTTCCCTTTCTATCAGACAGTAGTGCTTGCTATAGTCATCTTGTCATACATCACATCCCGTGGACTTATTCACCTGAAGACTAGACATCTTCTGACCACCTTCCCCCATGCCTGTCTCTTTCCACCAGCCTTCCACCTCTGGTAACTATAAATCTGATCTCTTTTTCTCCGAGTTTGGTTTTGTGTTTTAGATTCCATGTGTGAGATCATATAGTATTTGTCTTCGTCTGACTTGTTTCACTTAGCGTAATGCCTTCAGGGTCCATCCATGTTGTTGTAAATGGTAGGATTTCCTTCCTTTTTGTTTTTAAATAGGTGAATAACATTCCACTGTATATATATACCACAGCTTCTATTTCTGTTCATCCATTGATGGACACTTCAGTTGTTTCCATGTGTTGGCTATTGTAAATAATGTTGCTATGGACATGGTAGGGCAGATATCTTTTCAAGTTAGTATTTTCATTTCCTTTGGATATATTCCCAGAAGTGGCATTCTCCATACTGTTTTCCATAGTGACCGTATTAATTTACATTCCCACCAGTGGTGCACAATGGTTCCCTTTTTTCCACATCTGTGCCAGCATTTTTGATCTCTTGTCTTTTTGGTGATAGCCATCCTAACATGTGTAAGGTGAGCTCCCATTGTGGTTTTGCATTTCCCTAAGGACTAGTGATATTGAGCAGCTTTTCATGTACTTGTTGGCCTTTCATATATCTTCTTTGGGGAAATGTCCATTTAGGTCCTTTGCCCAATTTGTAATTAAGTTACTATTATTATTTTTTGCTATTTTATTCCTAAATATTTTTTTTGGTGCTATTGTAAATGGAATCCATTTCTTTTTCAGAGATTTCACTGTTACTGTATAGAAACACTACTGATTTTTTTAAGTTAATTTTGTATGCTGAAACTTTACTGAATTCATTGATTAACTCTAAAAGTTTTGGGGGTAAGTCTCTAGGATTCTCTATATAAAATTATGTCATCTACAAATAGAGGTAATTTTATTTCTTCCTTTCTAATTCTGATAACTTTTATTTCTTTTTCTTGCCTTATTCCTCTAGATAGGACTTCCAGTAATATATTGAATAAGAGTGGTGAGAGTGGGCACCTTTGTCTTATTTCTGATCCTAGAGGAAAAGCTTTCAACCTTTCACCATTAAGGATGATATTAGCTGTGGGCTTTTCATATATGGCCTTTATTATGTTAAGGTTGTTCCTTCTTTTTTTGTTATTTATTATGTTCAATTCACCAACATATAGTACATCATTAGTTTTGATGTAATGTTCAATGATTCATTAGTTGTGTATAACACCCAGTGCCCATCACATCACATGCCTTCCCTAATACCCATCACCCAGTTGCCCCATCCCCCCAAACCCTCCCTTCTGTAACCATCTGCCTAATTTGTTGAGCTTTTTTAAAATCATGAATGGATGTTGAATTTTATTGAATGCTTTTCTGCCTCTATTGAGAGGACCATATGTTTTTTTTCATATATTCTATTAATGTGATATATTACATTGATTGATCTGTGTATGTTGAACTATAGTTGCATCCATCATGGTGAATGAACCTTTTAATGTGCCGCTGAATTCGGTTTGATGGTATTCTATTTAAACATTTTGCATCTGTATTCATCAGGGATATTGGCTCGTATTTTTCTTTTCTAGTAATGTCCTTTTCTGGTTTTGGTATCAGGATAATGCTGGCCTTCTAAAATGAGTTTGGAAATGTGCCCTCTTCTTCAGTTTTTTGGGAAGGATTTGAAAAGTATTGGTGCTAATTCTATAAATGTTTAGAAAAATTCACCAGTGAATCCATCTGGTCCTGGGCTTTTCTTCAGCAGGAGACTTTAGATTACTGATTCAACCCTATCACTAGTAGTTGGTCTATTTGGGTTTTCTGTTTATTTTTTTATTCAATCTCGGTAAAGTTGTATGTTTCTAAGAATTTTTGCATTTCTTCTGGATTGCCCAGTTTGTTGGAGTATAATTGTTTATACTTCTTATGATCCTTTGAATTACTGTGGCATCTATGGTAATGTTTCCTTTTTCATTTATAATTTTGTTGATTTGGGTTTTTTCTCTTTTTTCCTTAGCTAAGGGTTTGTCAATTTTGTGTATCTTTTGTTTTGTTTAACTCTTACTTTGGTTAATTTTTTTCTATTGTTTTTCTGTTCTCGGATTCATTTACTTTAAGCATGGGTTTTATAGTCAGAATAGCCTAGGTTTGAATGTTTGCTCCATTGGGTAAACAGTGGACAAAAATACTTAACTTGCTAAGCTTCAGTCATCTTCCCTGGAAATTGGAAGTAAGACTAGCTCACTCATAAGTTGTACATCTAAAACTAGTACCACATTATACACCAACAGTTAAACGAATAAAGACTAGAACCAGGAATAGAGTGTGACCATCAGATTTATTTAAAAAAAATAAACAAACCTGAAGCCCAAAAATAACAAAGAAAAGATGTCATATAAAAAAAAGAAAAAAACTGAGCAAGGGCTTGACTTACCCCCTATCAGTCTATTAATAAAAACATAATTGGTTACAAATATGGAAAAGGCTTAGGAAAAATAAGCCTTCCTCTGCTTCATATAAAACATATAACTTTTGTTAAAAAAGAGAATATCTCCCTTGTAAGATTCCTGAGAGGATTCAATGAAAGGAGGCATGAATGAATCGAAGGCTCACATAGTGAATGCTCAGCTATTACTTGTTTTGTTACCAAACATATCTCTCAGAATTAAAACAAAACAAAACAAAACTTTTTTCTTGACTCTGAAGATTGATGAGACATTATATTTCTGGTCCACTAAAGGAGAGTTTTATCTATTCTGTTTGTTTAAGTTATCCCAGTTTTATCATTGATTGAGCATGTATGCAGCTACATGAATTGAAATTAAAATTGGCCAAAGAATCATTATATTTCCATAATCTTGTGAAGTAGGCTGAGGAAGGGTAGTTATTCTCACTTTTTAGCTAAGGCAACAGAGGCAGGGAAATGTTAGAGGAATTTTCTGGGGTTACGCTGTTAGTGGGTAGGAATGTTATTAATAGACTTAGGACTTCTGACCCCAGAGCTTCCTCTCTCCCATAACCAGCTGGGTATGTGTTCATGGTGACTGGCTTCCATGAAAACAAAGTCCTCTTCTCTGATGTCTGCCATATCTTTGTAAATTTATGTCCCATCGTAATCTTCAAACTGGCGAAAGCAAGAATGGATACAAGCATTTCAAGAGCAGTGATTTTGCAACTTTATCTCTAAAGGACTATTGTAAGAAGAATATAAAGAAAGAAATCAATTTACCAGATATCAGTGTTAAAAGGACCAAAAATCCTTTGTACTAAGTAGATAGAACCAAAAGGGACCGTGTGTTTACCACCATAGGCATCTGTATGCCATGAATAGTATGGGTCACTCCAGAAATTTTTGTTTATTTTGAGATCATGGTGTTGATGCTATCACATATTGGAGTTTTGCTTTGGAGTATTTGGCTCCACCAAGTCATGTTGGCAGAAGACCTCATCACCCTTGTCTACTTTAGCAGGAAATCTTCCAGCAACCAGAAGAGGACCCTTTTAGGAGAGAGTTGGTAACTGTTGGTAGTGTAAGTCCCCTCTCAGGTACTACAAGAACAACTGAATGTTTCTTCCAGCCTGGAAAGTGAGTAGATCCTGTGTTTGAAATGACTTCTTTGAGTCTGCAGGACATTTTTTTTTTAAGCATCGTTTTTGGGATTCATGTGGTGATAGACTACTTTCCTTTTGATTTGAAGCAAGTAGAATAAAAGTTCTGAAGCCACAAGTGTGCTTAGCTTCTGATGGTCTCTGGGATACAGACATATGTAACAATTGTACCTGTCATGATTCTTCTAAGACATTTGATAATTTGATACATGGGTGAGATTATTGAGGCACTTATTTTTTTTCTTGTTGGTTTGTTTTTAAATCCAAGAACCATCAGTCTTTGTTCAGAGACAAATTTCACAAATGAAATCAATGATCTAACCTAGGACATTGCTGCTTATACTACATAACTGAGCCATCTGTCTCAAACTATAAATTTGGGAATTTCTTTAAGATTTCATTGTGAGGAAAGGGTGGCATTTCTTGACTAAATCTTCAAAACACATGGTATAAGCTGATAGAATGAGAAAATGTTGGAATGGGACAGGATTGCAAACTAGCAGAGAGCACTGTGGCCCTGATTATTTCCTACTGAAGAATACTTTATATAAATATAGAATCATAACCCACATTGAGAAGGAACCCTTGCTATTACTGTAAGACTTCAGAAATTCCACATATGCTGTGAGAGGAGTGGTTATGCCTGTATATTTCTTTGGGGGTTTCATTCAATGATGGGTTTTCATTGTATTTATGAAATCAACTTTGCATTTGAAGACTTTGATTAGTACACGTGTCCATACATTTCTCTGCATATCTGGGAGAACTGTAATATCAGTGCCCTGGGTCCTCAGTGCCACTCCAGGCTTTATGGTGTGGTCCATATACACATACTATGTACTTCAAGCATGTTGCAAAGCTTGCTACCATTAGACATTCCCAAGTCACCTCTTCAAGTGGATAAAATTGTCTAACATATTTTGAAGGATATAAGATTGATTAGCTCTTAAACAAAAAAAGGGGGGTAGAACAATTCTGTGAAGAACTGGAGACCCTCATAAGCAATAAGAATGATTTTTCTGCACATGAAGGATGATGGAGAAACTGCACTATTATATCAGAAGGCAATTCATCCCTACGTTGGCTGAGCCATTTGCATGCAATTGAGTGAATTCAAATGAGAGCGTTAATAGATGCCTTATGTGTTGATGTATAATTGATGAAGACATTGGAAATATTGTCATTGAGTGTTAACGTATTCCAGGCTACTCAGCTTATTCTACCAAAGGTTGTTTCTCCAGGGGAATAGATGGAGGAATCTTTGTCAATGACCCACATTATTTTGTAGAACTTTTTGAATATACTCATAGATGGCACTCAAGATGTATTTTTGAAACATAGTATAGCAGACTCTCACAGAATGGTTCAAGATGCTCTTAATTCTGTTGCAAAATCCTGCTGAAAGTCACAGCATTGAGTTTATGTATTAGTCTTCTATTGTTGCTCTTCCTCAAGCTGTGAAACTTTTATTTAGGAAAGGAATACTTTTTAGAGCCAAGTATTATTATGTCCCAGGAAGAACTTACGGTTAAGGTTAACATCTTTTAGGTTACGTTAGGCAATTAGATCCTTTAGGCAATTGTTTTATTTCAAAGGAGTTGCCCTGGAAAATTCCAACATCTACATATGGATAAATTTATTGGTGCTAATTAGTCCTAAATGAACATGAGGTTTACTTGTCTTACTGAGATCCTCTTTCTGTGCTATAGTTTAAACTCATGTGCCCCTGACATGGGAAAGGGTAGCAGCCATCAATCATTCCCCCCCCCCGCCCCGCCCAGCTCCATAAGAATGTTCATCAACTCTACCTTCAAAACACTGGGAAACAAGCTGGTGGTTTTAGAGGGGAGGGGTGGAGGGAGGGGTTAGCCCAGTGATGGGTATTAAGGGGGGCATGTATTGCATGGAGCACTGGGTGTTCTATACAAACAATGAATCATGGAACACTACCTCAAAAACTAATGATGTATAGTGACTAAGATAACATAATAAAAAATAATAAAAATAATAAAATAAATAATAATAAAAAATAATAATCATTAAAAAAACCCACATCTCTAAACAAAAGGTTGTTTCTCTCTCACTTACTACTATTTTTCACCTGGGCTACCATGTGAGTACTAGTTGGGTATTGGAGAACTAGCTGGCCTTCTAACTTGTTGCCTAGCATCTTCTTTTACCATTTCAGGATCCATTCTTCACATTGTAGCCAGAGTTGCATTTTTAAAAGGCTTGGCAAATCATGCCCCTCTTCTGCTTAGAATTCTCCAATCACACTTAGAATAAAATCCACATTCCTTCCTTGGGCCTACAAGGCTCACTGCATTTATGTGTTTGATTTGGGGCCAGCATCTCTGATCTGCAGTGCCCTGCTTCAGCATGGGAGACTTGCTAGAGTTTTAGTTATCAGCTGCCTGGGGGAGGGTAGACCAGGTCTAGGAGGATGAACACAGCCATAGGAATGTATCAAATCACAATATCAAGGGGCGTGGCAGATTTGGGTCCAACACAGCCTGGATTTAATATTCTCAGGGAATCAGTCTGGGAGCAGGATATTATAATAGGGCTCTTGAATTTGGTGATAACACTCCCCAGGCTGAAGCTTCCAGGCATGTTAAGGTCAGAGCACTACTTTGCAGGGTCCAGACCCCACCCACCCCCCAACTCCCCTACCCCTGTGACAGCTAACAAATCGCCTGTGTTCAGAATACGAGTCCAGTCCAGGAGGGAACTGGTTTACGTTCTGGAATCTAGCGGTTGGGAACAGGGAAGAGGAAGGAAGGCTACATTCTTGGTAGACTGACGTATACTCAGGGCAGAATGAGACCTTGTGGGCCGCATCTGCTAGGGAGCTTCACAGAACACTTATTAATTCAGGGTCAGGCAGGGAAAGGCCCTGTGCCTGATGGTTTTCAACACCCGTAGCTGGATGGGGGCCTTTGGAATCCAGGGCTTGTTCTGAGCCTCAGGTCATCCTCTTTCCTTCTGAGTGGGGACCCACCTGCCTATTTCACTGTGAACTGTGTTGCCATAGAGTTCAGTCAATACTTGGTATTCAGTGGAAAAGGTCCTAGCCAGAAAAGAGTTTTTAAAATTAAAAGCTATGCTGAACCCCCGCTGTCCCTTTGTTCATTCATCATGCTGGCCCTCACAGAGGAACACTTATTTATTTTAATTTATTTAATTTTAATTTTAATTTGTTTTATTTTATTTTATCTTATCTTATTTTTTGTCTATGGCTGAAGTACTTCCACAGTGTCCAATATCTGTTGAAGATGTTTGATAAGCCTCTGATAGTGACAAGGCAGTCTACATTTTCCATTGAGCTTAATATGGTCTTTTCCATAGTTTCCTTAAGCATCTTCCAATTGGCTTACACAATCACCTCTTCACATTTCTATTACTTCCTCTGCATTTCCTTCATAAGCAACATTAACCCTTTTAAAATCTTCAAGTTGTCCTGAGGATTTGCCTCGAGTACCCTTATTAGATCCTACCCACCATAGTCTCTCTGTCCCTGTTTTTCTTGCCAGGATATGGTAATACTTCCTCTGCATTTGATTCTCTGTTTTCTGCTTAAAAAGACATCGAGCTTCTCAAAACCCCAAGGCACCAAAGACCATTCATTTTCAACCTTTAATTTCCCAGTGCAGAGAAATGCACGCATATTCCCTGGGAAGGTGCTTCGGATGTTCTTCAAAAGGCAGATCTTGTGTGGACATCGGAGAGACACCCAGCAGGAGGTGAAAGTTGATGTAGCTCATCTTTGAGAATTGAGGGTTTTATTGTCTTGAGCCTCTTTCATCTGAAAAGTAGAGGTAAAGGCAAAGAAGGAAAGGAGAAGTGGATTGTTTCAAGAGGAACATTCTCAGGTGTCAGCAATAAAGACAATATTTAAACCATCAGTGAGTCATTAGGGTAGGTTACCCATTGTGTTTGCAGAGTTCTTGGAAATCATTGAGAAAAAGAAGAGACAGTCACCTGCCTAACTGGTTTTGGCAGTATGCTGCCTTGCCAACAGGTGGATGGGGATGCCCTGGAGATAGAACAAAGAACAGCTCAGAGGGATATCATAGGGCACCTTCCACAGGTAGACATGGGAGCCAGGCCGAGCATCTCCTGGGCCAGGACAAGCAGATACTCACCCTCCTCATCTCCTTCGGCCCCGTATCCAGCATATACACAGGACTGTGGTTTTAATTAGTTTTAATTATTTTCAATAGGCCCATATGGCTAGGGTTGCTGTATCAGGGAGTACAGGACACTAGGGGAGCACACTTCCCAGAACAGAGAAGTACTCAACAAATGCCCATTGGCTGACTGAATCAACAAAATGACAAATTAAAATAATGAAAATGATGAATGAACGATGGAGAAAATAAATATCTACTCGTCTCACAGGGTTGCTATGCGGGTCAAGGGTTTTAATATACATCTAAAAACTTTAACACACTTTTCAAGCTGCCCTTCTAGAGGAAAGTGGTACTTGGAAGTGAGGTACTGCTTAAAAATTTGCACGGGAGTGAATTTTGTTTATCATTTTTGGATGAAAATATATTAAAATGTAGACTATGTTGCCTTCTTGATACTTCACTTGGATTTCAGGTATATCATCAGTTGAGTGAGGGAGTCTATAAGCAGGATGAACTTTGAGTATTTTTAAGAGCATTAACTACTGGGAAGAGTTGTGTGCCTGATGTCAGTTCTTCTTACCACATTATCAACTTGCAGCTTCTCCTGTCATCATGCTTAACTTAAAATCCCCTCTCCCTTCCTTCCCCTCTAGTTTATAAACAACCTAGATTATAAACAATCTGATGTATTCTGAACAATCAAGTAAAGAAGCTGATTAGAATTATATGGCAGTCAGTGAGTGTTGGGAAGACTCCAGCTGACCTACTGCGTATGACCAGTACATACAGACACGTGTCTCCGTATCCAGAGGGGATAGAGGTCAGGAAGGCATTCTCGTGACATTTAATTCCGAATTCAGACATTGTTTGCCCTTACTTATTACAGGACTAAGGCTTTACACAGAAGGCAAAGTATTGGCTTTTATGTGGTTGTGATCTTACTGTTTTGCTTGTTCTCTACACGTAGTCTAAGTTAAGTTCTTCCTAGCTGTAGGAATCTTGAGCTTTAGACAGGCCTCCTCTTGCAAAGCGATCAGTCGAGGGCTACATTGAGTATTGGGCAATGCTGACTCTATTCCTGGCTTAGACAAAGCTTCTATTTGACTTTGAATGCAAAGGATACATACTTCAGTCATTCCACTACTTTAATATGCAGTTAAAAAGTTAAATAATTTTGACGATCTTGTTTTATTAACAAGAACTGCGTCCTGTGGGTTTTTCAGGAAAGGTTCTAAATGATGCCTGAGAAAGTACAGGCATTGTCAGAATTGGCTACTAGCCTTCAGGCTTTGTGGTGCCCGGGACAGTGTGTGCCCAGCACTTAGGACAGAGTTGGGCACAGATTAGAACTCTATAAATAATTGCTAAGCAGCTAGTGAATGTAAGATAAGTGAATGAACTAGTATGTCTATGAAAGAATCAACAGTGCCCATAACTTGCCACTCAGTTTTCATGGGATTAGGCACAACCCAGTTCTTAGCTAGTCTGGGGAATTTGTGCTGACCTTACTTGATTGCCTGGGAAGGTTTTCCCTGGCACACTCAGACACAGCTGTCTGTTCAAATATTATCCAACAGCAGCCTGGTTTGTCAAACACCAGAAGCTGGTAGACTTGGTCTTTTTCACATCTTTAAGCAACATGAAATGAATATTACAAAGAGTTGCTCTGAACCACCTGCTGGCAGTCACTATTTCCCTAGGGCCAGCTGAGTCAGAGACAGCCACTAGATCCAATTTCATCTCTCTGATTTAATTGGCAATTTTCCTGGGTAGCTGGAGGGGGCATGCCTTCATCTCTGGCAGATCTGGCTAAGTTTTATATTGTAAAAGCGTCTGGAGGGGAGCTGCCCTGGGACACTTGGACCTCACTGGGAAGGTTGCGAGATGCCTACTTCCTCAGGGCCTCATAAAGGAGAATCAGGGAGTGGACAGGCTAGAGCTGTCAGGCCAATAGCTCGCCCTGCAACTGGAACATCTAGGAACTGCCCTCTTCTTGCCCAAGGTCCCCAGTCGATGGGGAGCAGAGAGCCCTGGTCTTGGGTGTGGCCAAATTCACATTGCTATCTGAACCCTAGTTAGAGAGAACCAGTGGCCAGTTGGCCAATTTGTACAAATTTTAACTTTTGTTCTTGGAGAGATGTAGTTTCATGAAAGTAACTGAAAGATCAGTCACATGAAATAATTTTCACATCAGAGGTACAATGAGAGACCTGGCTTTCTAAGACATTTTCTTTAGACTAATGAAGCCATCTCATGCCGGGGGGGTGGGGGTGGAGGAAGAACCCTTCTTCTACTTTTTCTTTCCTTTCCACCCCAGTCTTGCACTGTACAAAGTTTGAAGTGGGCCAGACCAGACAAGGATCAAAGTAACTGTAGAATCATGGACCTCGTGGGAGAAAGCAGACCAACAACAGTGCTGATCAACAATGAAATCAACAGATCCCAGGGCAGCCTGAATGTAGGCCATCCCACAGGGGAGAGACTGATCAGCACCATCAGAGGGGACCGGCAGCCTTTCAGGGAGAGTAGTGAGCTCTGCAGAGGCCCTGAGGTGGTCCTGGAGGAGCTGAGGCACCAGCAGATTTGCCAGGGGGACTCAGTGTGTACTCCCTTCCCCATGTTCAATTTTAACTCTCTGGTCTTTGAGGTCTGAGAAACCGAGTTATATTAAATTACTAAATCACATGATTGCATTGCCACCTGCATACACTTAAGCATCTCCTCTTGGATTTTTCCTGATGCTTTTGGGAGAGACAGGGTGGAATGAAAGAAAAAAAAAGCCATCATTCACTACCCTCGAGGAATTTCAGTCATGTCACAGAAGCTGTAAGTACGATGTTGACAGAAGTGCCAAACGTGTCAATTCTATGAGAGAAGACTGGATGAAAACCTCTCTGAAGGCTTAGTTGAGAACCTGACTCCTACCAACTATTATTAGTCCTTCATAAAGCTACACCATGGCACACCTGAGGAGCATAACTTGAGGAATGTAGACGTAAATATTCATTAGAGTGTGCTTTCACATGTTTTACTCATGACTGAATATAAAAGTCCGCAAGTGCCCCCCAAAGAACCCTTTCCGTAAGATGCACATTAAAGAGGTAGAGAGGTCATATACAAACGTTCAGAGAAGAAGATAGGAGCATTACATGCCAAGAGTTGATTGAAGGAGTACGCATGACCCACGCTATTAAGAAGTCATACTTTCCTGATCTCACAAAACAAACTGAGGGTTACTGGGGGGTGGGAGGGTAGGGATAGGGTGGATGGGTTATGGACATTGGGGAGGGTTTGTGCTTTGGTGAGTGCTGTGAAAGATGTAAGCCTGATGATTCACAGACCTGTACCCCTTGGGCAAAGAATAAAAATAAAATTTAATAAAAAAAAAAAGAAGTCATACTTGACTAGTTGCAAGCTGATGAATTAATTGAATAAAGTCAAAACAAAAGAAAATCAAAGCATTTAAATGCACACACATAAGAACACACACATACACATACATGCACACACACCACTTGACTCAAAGTTCCATTAGCTTCTCTTTATTGTAAACCCTTAACTAATCAATCCATGTCAACCAGATGGCAAAACAGATAAAAGAGAAACTGATTTCATGCATCTGACATCAGAGATGGATTGAACACCAAATAGTCACCCAGGCATTGGCATTACTGACAGGTTTTGGGAATATCAAAAATAGGGATCTTCAAATCCAGTATGAACACGAAGCCTTTGGAATAAGAGTTCCTCACACATTAGAACCATCATTACTTCAGGTTGACTGAAGAGTTCCAGCAAAGCCAGAAACGATGCTTTTGAGACCAAAAAAAAAAAAAAAAAAAAGAGCCAAGCAGAGGTTCTCTATAACCCACATGTGCCCGAGGACCATGTTAAACCATTATTAAAATTGCACATTCCTGGACCCCCCACCAAGAGAGGCTGGGATTAGGTAAGGCCCAAGCAGGACTTGGAAATCTTCGTTTTTGACAAGTTCTCTGTTCAAGTCTGATTCAGGACTACATTCTGAGAAACACTGACCTATGGCCACCATTGAACTAATGGAAAATACTACATAATCCATTTTCTTATTTATTTAATAAAAACTGATTAATCAGAAGCTCACATGTACCACTGGCCTGCCACCTGATAGAGGAAATTAGTACCTAGATCCTGCAAAACGGAGCTTTTGACTAACCTAGATGGAACCTGATGATCCAGATTGTTTGAAAGGATATTATGCTATTGTGTGGGTAGGCTTAAGGACTCATCTTGGTCTCCTAGAAAGTGTTATTCTTCATTCTGGGGCTATGGAATCCATGGCACAGCTAGTTTTAAGTGATCTTTTAAGGTTACGCTGAAAACTGGTTGCAAAGCTAGGAAATGAATTTCTGCTCCTAGATACTGTTCATTAAGAATTTGTGATAGAGCGTCCTTTATGTTTTCTCTTGACCGTGTTTCCTGGGGGAGGTGGGAATGACTAGGATAGATGTCTATGAAAGAATGAATATTGATGATACATTATGTAAGGCTCAGTGAAAGTTGTGAATTCACCAGATGCTTGGAAAGTCAGCAGCTTTTCTATTATGCATTTCCTTGGCCTAAGCTTGGATGTTTTCCAAGAAGCAGTTACAGAAGCAAGTAGAAGGACCTGGTGTGAGTGAGTGTGTGTGTGTGTGTGTGTGTGTGTGCGCGCATGTGTATTTGTATGTGTGTGTGTGTAAACTCTAACTTGTTAAAATGAGGAATGTGTGAGCAACTTCCAAATCTTCCTTTAACTGAATGATGAGCTTAGATTTTATAGGAAATCAAATTAGAAGCTGAAAAAAAAAAATCCCACCAGGATCCTTACTTCTAAACAAGCTGGCCTCTAGGCAATCATTTTTACGGGAACCAGGTCCTTACTGCTAAGTTTGCTTAGCAACACGTTTTCTTGATGACGGTTCTCAAAGCAGAGGGAAGTGAATGGAGGTTTGATTAACCACAGGCCATAATGGCTATATCAGTTTCTTTTGTAAGTGAAAGATTGTCTTTGCATATTCATAAGGGGGGTGTCTAAGCAGCGCTGCTGGAGCTGTCAAGGCCTCTAAGCTGTGTTGGATTAGTAAGTGTATGGGAGGCCTCCCAATGGGTGGCCCTGGGGACATTTTTTCACAATCAAGGAATTCAGATTGTACAGAATTTACTCACTGTAAAAGTTGTTAGGCATAGAAGGAGGTTATAGAATTTATTTTTCCCATAGATCTTTAAGGACAGGACAGAAACTCCCTGAATAGGTTGGACTCAATACAATCCTGAAGCCTTTGAAATTAACTATTACTAGAGTGGAAGGGCTAAAGGAAACGGAGAAACCCAGAAGCATGAAAGTCAATCCAATTATCTCAGCAGCTGGGGGTGGGGGTGGTTATATAAATTGGACATTGTGTGGGATGAAGGATAAGTTTTGTATTTTAGGATAATTCAGATTTCCCTGGTCACATGCTACTGTAATGAGCTTGGCCCAGTGGGTCTAACCTGTTAAAGTGTATCTATATACTAGGGTCATCTGAATTAGGAAAATGAATAAAAGGCTCACATTATTTATGCCGGAGTCAACCAAAGGCTGAAGTTTTATTTCATTTCTATAATTTTTTTCTTGTAAAGTTACTTGTCATGCATTATTTCATTTTATTTTCCAAACAGGTTCAACTAAATGATCATGGTCTAGGTTACATTATTTACAACCTGTCTTAGAATTATCGGCAAGGCTAAGGTTAGAATCTAATGCTCTTTCCACAAAACCATACTGCTTCCTTCCGAATGCTTCTGCGTTTTGTAATTCTGCAGTTTTATAAAAGGGTTCGTGTGTCGAAGAATATTCCATTCCAGAGATTTGAATCAAGAGAGGCGATCACAGCTGCCTGTGTATGAGTAGATCGAAAACAGATTTCCACTCCCACTGGTTCCACTCTAGCCTACATGTCACAAAATCTACAGTGAGGAACATGTTCACCAACATTTTGCAAGAGACAAGATGTGGAGGGAGGACTTACACACTCACAGCAGCTGTAAAACGGTTCCTACCCAAGATAAAAACTTCACACACGGAGCGATGAACGCTTTTCAGAGAGTTGGTTTTGCTCGTGAGCTCCTAGAGACCATTTTTCGATCCCTAAATTCAGCTTCCAGGAACCTTTAAACAAATGTATGCTGCATTATTCTCATTATTCAATTATGACAGTCTTTCCCCCAGCATTTTAATTAGCACTCATTTACTGAGAATTAAACTGTCATTTTAGTTGAACTCAAAGGAGTACCCCAGGGACATGCATTCCACAAGATAATAAAAGCACCATATAATTCTGATGCTTCAACAATTTAGATTGGAGCCACGACAGGGCTTTCTCTGTCAGCCATTTCTGATGGGACTTAATCATTGTGCTTAAGCAGGGGATGGGGGGGCACCATCATCCTATACCTGAAAATCTGAGGCCAAATCATGTTGGCTCAAGAAAATCTGATCTTTGATGCCTACTTGATGCTATTCAGCAGAAAAGTCAAAGGAAAGGATGAGCGTGTTAGACATTTGGCTCCCAATCCCGGTTTTGCCCCAGGACTGCTGTGTTTTCTAGGGAAAGATTGGCTCAGGTGTGATGGGTATGGTCATGACAGGGCTGTGATTGCTTTCTAGATCTGCCCTCATCTCTTTGGCTCTGTCCCTTTTCCTTGCTGTTCATCGTAGAAGACATTTCCTGTCTGAGTGTGGCAGAAAACTCTGTCAAGACTATGAGCTAGAGAAGCACAGTAGAAGGTCCCACTGTTATGTCAGACAAATGCCACTTTCTTTCCTTTCTCCAGGTTCAGGATAGAACCAGTTGGGTTTTTTGTTTTGTTTTGTTTTTTAGCGGGCTTGAGACCTGATGCATCTTACAGATTTTCATGCTTTCCACTCTGTCAGCCAAGTAATTCTCCAGTTTTGAAAAGCTGAATGACCTCAGTTGATTAAAACAAGTAAAAATCATATGACCACAATTAAAAGGTATAAACTTACAACTATAAACAAGTCCTAGCATGGGGACTGTAGTTAACAATGATGTATTATATATTTGAAAGTTGTTTAGACAGTAGATCTTGAAAGTTCTCATCACATACACACAAAATTGAAATTATGTGTAGCAATGGATATTAACTAAATTTATTGTGGTGATCATTTCACATATACATATTGAATCACTAGCTGTAAACCTTTAACTAATGCAGTGTTATAGGTGAATCATATCTAAATAAAACTGGAAAAAAATCACAGGACCACAGGATTGTAGAAGAGACATTATCTTAGTAATCCAGTAATATCTAGCACCTCCATTTTACAGTTGGGAAGACTGAGGGTCACAGAAATTTGGTGACTTTCCCAGGGACAAATGACTTAATTTGTGGGAAATGAAGAAAAGAGCTCATGTATCCTGATTTTTATGTATTTGTCTTCCCTATACGTAGGAGGCAAGCAGTACATTGTAGTGGGGGAGACCAGGAACTCTGGGTTCCAAATGCCTGGGTATGAGTCCCAGCTCCATCACCTCCTACTGAGTCACTCTGAAAATGTCTTAATTTTCATGAAAGTACTATGTCAGTTCTAACATACAGTAAGGGGTCAAAAACATTCTGTGTTGTCATTACTATATCTCCTTCTCTTCCATGAGTCTTTCTAGCCACCACAGTACAGGAAGTAGGCATCTGTGTTTTGTCTGTCTGTCCCCATCCCTTATCTTCTTTCACCATGCTTTATACAAACTCTTTGTGCTTTATATCTAAACCTCACAACAACCATGCCAGGTAAGTGGTATTGGTCCATCTCTAGGATGAAAAAAATAGGCACAAAGAAATAATTTGGCCACAGCGAACAAATCAGGATTCTCTTTGATTACAAAATCTAGACAACTTCTGTATATGTAAATTTGTTATCACTTACAGTTCTAAGTCTAGACCTTTCAGATGTTACCTACTGTCATGGAATTTATCATTAACGGAGGAGAGGGCAGTGTGTACCTTCCCAAAACATTGTTTTTGAAGTACATTCTATTGTTTACTGGTGAGACGGTTTCACCTCTAAACCTCTTCCTCTTTGGCAGTAAAAGATAGATCTTTTCTTACCTCAGATTCCATGAAAGTCATGTACGCGAAGAAGTTTAGAAGTTCTATGAGAAAAGAGGGTGAATTCCTAATAAAAGTGAGAGTATCTTACTTTTTTTGTTTCTTGAGGTTGTATTTGGCCTTAAAAAGACAGAAGCAGGGGTGCCTGGGTTGCTCAGTCAGTTAGACCTCCAGCTCGTGGTTTCTGCTCAGGTCATGATCTCATGGTCTTGAGATGGAGCCCCGAGTCAGGCTCAGGGCTCAGTGTGGAATGTGCTTGAGATTCTGTCTCTGTCCCTTCCTCTCGTGCTCTCTTCCTCTCAAATAACTAAAAATTCTCCAGGATTATTTGCTCTGCTCTTAGTGATAGTCTGCCATATTGATGTTCCCCTTGCAGGAGAACGCTGAAATCCAGAGCTCTTACAAGACTTCTTGTGAAATGCTTGTTTCCTTTTAGTTCAAGTGAGTTCTTTTATTCCTGTGTGTGATTTTGAATTTTCTTGGCAAAGCTAAGGGGAAAAAAAAACCTCCTCCTGAACAGATGAGCATCTCTTCTCTTCATATCGATTTGAGAAAAGGAGCTTCTGCCACATACTTTCATCAGGATTAAAGAGTTCTAATGTCTGCCCTGCAAATGTGAAATTACAGGAAGTAGCCAGGATGGAATGAAGGTTTATCAGAATCCAACATGAAACAGGCTTTGGCCAGTTACTGTCTTGAATATAGTAAGAATAGCAGTCAATCTGTCAGCCAACATTTGCTTGTTCTAGAACCACCAGTGAACATAATGACATCTTTGACCTTAGGTATTTACTTCTTAGTAAGAAGACAAATAGTAAATACAGGATCAGACAATAAGCTAATAATTGTAGTACATATGTAACAATAAGTTGTAGTTCCCTAACTGCTCTTCTATGCATTATTTCTCTTAATCTTCAGGATTAATTGTGGAGTTCTAGGGAGGCACTGGACACTGGAGTGGGTAACATATTCTCTCTGGTTGTCTCTCATTTCTGTTCCTTTTGCTGTGGGTTGGTGTCATGCCTTGAACAGCCCTTCCTGTCATGGAGGTAAGAGTCTCTTATTTGAGCTCTGGGTCATCCTCATGTCTTTATGACTACTCTCTCCCAAGGTGAGCTCATCCAACCCAATGACTTTACATGTCACCACCATGTTGATGCTCCCAGATCTGCATCTTCATCCCTACCCTCTCATCTGAGCTCCAGATTCATGTATTTTACTCTACAACTAACTACAGATGATACTGTAATTAGATACCTCACAGGAATCGCTGTGTTAAGTTATCCAAAATGGAACTCTTGATTTTCTCCTGCTCTCAAACTCGTTCTTGCTTCATCCCTTCATCCCTCCTAGTCCTATGTCTAAAGAAAAAGGGTCTCACCAGCCACCCTGGGCTCAGACCAGGAACTTAAGAGTAACCCTTAATTCCTGTCCTCCCATTGTTGCCAACATCTAGTCTATGAGCAAGTCCTCTTAACTGTACATCTATGACACACTTCAAGCTGTTTTTTCCTCCTCATCTCCTCTTGCCCAAGTCCTCTTTGTCTCCTGGCCAGGTACCTGCAGTGGGTCCCTAATAGATCACCCTGCTCCCTCTCTGCCCTTCCACTCACCCCTGACAAGTCATTCCCCAGATAGTATCTAGAGAGATCTGTAAATAGCATAACAAAACAAAGCAAAGCAAAACCAACTCCTGTCTTTCCTGTGCTTAAACCTTTTAATGATCTCCAATTGTACTTAGAAGACATTTAAACTCTTTTCTCTACCATGAGGGATATGGCTCCTGCCCACGGCCTAAACTCCCCAGTCTCACTCTGGGCTCCTGTCTCCATTGTCACCACTGTTCAGCATTTCCTGGCTTTCTGACACTTTCTAGAACACACCAAGCTCTTTCCTACACCAGGAGCTTTGCACCTGTTGTTTTCTTTCCCTTTCTGGCTCTTAGCCTGGTTCCTCCTCATTTTCCACACTTCGTTTTAAATTTAACCTCTCCTGGCCACCCCCTCCCCTTACTTATTTCTCTATCACCACACCTGGTTGATTTTCTTCTTAGAGCACACTTTTATCTAAAATGATTTCAGTCTGGAAGTGGGATCATCCATGTATATCAGGGCAGTTTTCCAAATTTCCCTATTTGGGGCCTGACGTTAAGTCATCTACTTGCCTTTTTGTATCAGTAGCTCACAATGGCATCTCCTAGAATCCTCCCTTACCTTGATTTCTAACAAGGCTAACTGATTTATACAAGCCACGCAGACGCAAGTTTTCTGTTCACCAATCAAAGCTCTTTGCACTTCACTGAAGCTTAGGTGACAGCGGTGTTAATGGATGGGGGGAGGGGCGGCTTTCTGAAAAAGCAACAAAGAATGTGCCTGGTAACTGCATATGACTGTGCATTTTCACTAAGTAAATTCCAAAACTACTTGTCAGTGATTTTCAGTTAGCTACTCCTTGTGTCTCTCCTCTCTCTCTTTAGTATAATGGAAAGAAAACTCTGCTCACCCTCATGTAGACACAATATAAAGACTAATGAAGTCTTTGAACTAGGAAGGCATACTTGTTACCTGGGTAATTCATTCCGGTTTTATTTCAGAATGATCTTAAAACCCTAAGAGGCAGCTTCTCAGGACAAACATTTTGTACTTCTAGTTGCTTTCTTTTCTTGCTCGTAGCATTGTCATCCTTGTTAGGTGCCCACTTCAGAGTAACCTTTACTGGAGAGAAAATGGATAAGACAAAGGAAGAAAGACATAACACCAAAAGGGGGCGGTTGGGTCAGAGTGCAGGAGAGGCCAGTACGAACAATCTCTGCTCCTGCCTGTTTTAATCATCTCCCAGTTTAGTGCAACGCTCGCTTCCCTGTGGCTGTCATGAGCTGTGACTTCAGCTCATGGTATCTGAGTACATTGAAATTTAACACCACCGACATTGTAATGATGCTCAGTACCACACTCTAATTAAAGCCAGCCACTGGCAGCCATATAAACCCTATGCGAAGGAGATGATGCAGTGAACCTGATGCCTGAGAGAGAAAGGAAAAGTAGTGAGGAGGGAGCCAGGGAGAGCAAGAACTCTGAAGTCTGTATGAGGAGCACAATGTCTAAGCATCGACCATTATCTACTCTTCCATCCTTGTGGATCCTAGGGGATCCCCCCGCTCTGCTTTTGTTTCTCCAGAGTGAGGAGAGGTGATGCGGTTCAGTTGGGAAATACCCCAAAATAAACACACACAGAAAAGCTTTATTCCACAGGGAAGAAAACCAAGACCTGTAAGAGGAGTATAATGACAAACCTAAGCTTCTCCCAGATCATTTTTCACACAGCTACTTGAAGTGTGAGGCTTAGCAATGATCAATGAATTGATAATGAATCTGCAATATGGGCAACTAAGCTCCAGTGATTTTTCTTAAGAGACAGGCTACTACTGGCTAGGCCATGAAAGCTGCATCAACTGTATTGATAAATAGAGACAAAGTCAGGGTCAATGTCATCTCCATTGACTCTCGCGCCTCTTCCCACCCCCAAACGATTGCAGTAAATAGCATCATCTCATTTGGTTCTTTAAGTTGACTCTTAGGGGTCATCCTTGATCCTCTCATGCTGTTCATCTTCAACCCATTGGAGACTCTGCCCATCTGCCTTCATGATAATCCCCATTTATCCGTTATCCAGCTCTACTACCACCATAGTCCAAGCCAATGTCCTCTCTCCCAGACTACTGGACATGACCCCTGAATAATCCCCTACACCCACTCAACCACCTGTCACCCTGACAGCAGCAGAATATTGTGCTTACCATAAATCAACTCATTTTCACACCCCTGCTTGAAACTCTACAGGAATTTTCCATTACATTTAGAAAAAATTCAAACACCTCACCCTGGCCTATAAGTCCTTATATAATTTGGCCACAGCTAATTTCTCTGACTTTCTCTGGTACCTCTCTCCACGTTGCTTACTACACTACAGCCACACTGGTCTTCTTATGTTTCCTGAAGATGCTGAAGCCATCCTTCCTTGGGCCTTTTGTACCAGCTGTTCACTCTGGAATGCTCTTCCTGCAGACACTCTCCAGGCTGATTTCTCATCACTCAGAACCCAGCCTCAGATGCCTCCTTCCCAGAGAGATTGCCATAGACAGTCATCACCACATTATTCTGTTTTATTTTCTTTGTGGCACTTACCACTCTCTGAAATTATTTTATTATTTCCCATTGTCTTTGACTCTGCTCTCTAGAATGCAAGGCACATGTGAGCTAAGATACTGTGTCGTCACGCATTTTATTCTCAATGCCAGGAACAATTGTGGGTGCCCAGAAGGGGCTTGCTCAAAAAAAAGTTGTTGAATGAATAAACGAATGAAAACATGGAAAGTCAGCCATCATTAATATCATCTTCATAGGACCTGTCATTTTCCATGTGCTTATTATATGCCAGTGCATTATCTCAGTAATCTCCACAACTAAGTGATGAAAACATTACTATTATCAATTGTCAGACAAGGAACTAAGGTTAAGAAGGTTATGGAACTTCCCAAGTTCGCAGGTAGAGAAGAATGAAAGCAGTCTGTCTGGCTCTGAAGTCTCTGCTTTACCTCTCTGACACTGTGGTTACATCACACGGCTGGTGCTGCCTTGGTGAGGCATGGGTCTAAATCCATTCATTCATTCGTTCTTTTATTTTGTCAGCTGTTTATTCAGGACCAGTTGCATGCAAGGCACTATATGAGGTGTGAATTTTGCAGTGAACAAGGTAGAATTCTTGCTTTCACTTCTCTTACACTCTAACAATTACTTGGTTAATCCTCACAAGTGTCATTCTGATGGTATTAGTTGGCTGCCATAACAAAATACTGCAGACCAGGTAGCTTACATAACAGAAATCGATTTCCTCACAGTTCTGGAGGCTGGAAGTCCAAGATCAAGGTGTTGGCAGCATTGGATTCCTCTGAGTCTTTCTCACTGGTTTGCAGAGAGCCACCCCCTTGCTGCATCTTCACATGGCCTTTTCTCTGCACATGAGCACCCCTGGTGTCTCTTCCACTTCCTATAAGGAAACAAGTCATAGTGAATTAGGGCTTTATTTATGTTATGACTTCATTTACCTGTACCTTTTTAAAAAATTAATTAATTAATTAATTAATTAATTAATTAATTAATTAATTTGAGAGAGAAAACATGCATGTGCATGTGCACTTGTTGGGGGAAGGGGCAGAGGTAGAGAGAGAATCCTAAGCAGGCTCCATGCCCAGTGTGGACCCTGATGCAGGGCTTGATCCCAAGACTCTGAGATCATGACCTGAGCTGAAATCAAGAGTCAGACACTTAACTGAGTGAGCCCTTGGGTGACCCTACCCATACCTTTTTAAAGGCCCTATTTCTAAATACAGTCACAACCAGGGGTTAGGGCTTCAACATATGAATTTGGGGAGGGCACAATTCGGTCAATAACACTGATCATTGAAGAATAGGAACTCTTTAAAGACATGAATAAAACCTGCATTTCCAACTGGATTAATACTAGTATTTCTCTAAAAGATTTTATTTACTTATATGAGAGAGAGAGAGAGAGATAGTGAGAGAGAGAACATGAGCAGCTGAGGGAGAGGGAGAGCAGGGAGCCTGATGTGGGACTCGATCCCAGGACCCCAGGATCATGACCCAACATAAGGAGACACTTAACTGTCTGAGCCACCCAGGTGCCCCCAGATTAATATTAGTATTGTACAAGTCCTATACTAAACTCATTTGTATTAGTATGTGATGCCTATGTTATTTCGAAGTCCAAGACTATATTTTACAATGAGGTGCAAAATCAGTTATTTCTGAAAGACCTGAGGAAATCGTATCACACATAAGAAGGGCTCTCGCACAGATAATAGTCACAGTAGCATGGGATAGCCAGAGAGGAACAGTTTTATCTTGAACATAGCCAAGGCTATTTCTTCCGTTCTTGTCTTCCTAAGTGAATGAGAGACTTCTATACATAATGGCTTTTCATATCACATCTCCTAGCAAAAGTGTATAAAGAAGGTTCTGGAAGGATAGTGATTGAAGGTGTGAAGCAGGTTCCAACTAGATTTGAGTAATCTCTCCCAGCGGACTTCACAGAACAGAGTGATCTAATGTTTGGCTGAGATTCGACTATATTATGACCTTTGCCTGGAATACCAGCATTGATGATTAACTGATGGAGGGTTACAGTGGTTCAAATACTTAAAAAATAGTATCTATACAAGAGCATCTTTATATTTGGACTTGAAAAAAATTATTACGGGGCTCTTTGCCTGTATTCAAAGAAATTTAAGTTTTTATTTTCCTTAGCATGTAACCAATTTAAATTCTAAAAGCTATCAAGTTTAGGGCAGAGCATGGTACTCCTTTTTGTCTATAGAATTTAGCATGGAGGCTAAAAGAGGGTAATGTTCAAGAAATGTCAGATTTTTGAAAGCCTAGTTAAACAACACAATAACAACAATAAAAATATTACATTGTTATTAGAGAAACAGCTTGGGTGGTGGGAATAAAACAGGCTGAATTCTGGTCCAAACACTGTCTCTGACTGGCCAGGAGTCTTAAGAACGAACAGACCACCCATGACCTGCCAAAAATCTCTGGGGGAGTCTGGGTTTCCTCATATGTAAAATGAGGCAATAGGGCTGGTTCCAAGTTCTCTCTAAAATGTCCTGTTTTAATGGTGTTGGGTGATGATTACCAGTTGGATATCAGGTAGGGTTGCCAGATTTAGCAAATAAAAATACAGGTGTCCTGTATCGTGTGTCAACCCTCAGATACCCTGATAGCCCCTGAGAATACAAAGTCATCACGAATAATCTGTAATGTGCATAATCTGCTGGCATTTAATAGAGACCTGACTGCTTGTGTTAAGTTTTGGAACTTGCAACATTTCAGATTGCTTTTGGTTTGGTTCTGAATGCTCTGTCCCTACTGATACAGCCCTAGGCACAGAACTCAGAGCAAGCTAGGTGACTAAGTGCAACAGAAATCACTAATATTACACTATATGTTAACTAACTAGAATTTAAATAAAAACTTGAAACATTAAAAAAAAGAAAGAAAGAAACCATCATAATCCCCTTTCCCTGGCCCTGCAGTGGTTTCCCACTGGGGCAAAAACCTGCCAGTAACACTCCTCATGCAATGTTCTGCTGGGGTAGAGAAGGCAGCCAAATTCTTGCTATGCCTCTGCCCTTTTACACCAAGTCATACATTGGCATTCTGGAAGAATTTACATGCATAACAATGTGTAATAATAGAAAAAAAAATACATGCATCAGGTTCTCTGGGATCTTGAACCAGTTTCAGCCCAGCCTGGCCATGTGCTCATGGGATGGGGAAGAAAGGTATTATTCATGGGTCACGAAAACCATCTCCTTGAAGAACTTCAGAAGAATGTTTGTGTGGCAAGAAATCTGTATAGAAACCAGCAATCTGTTTGTTCTCTGAACCAGAGTAGTGCTGCCCTTCCGGTATTTTGACAACTGACTTATGGTTCGGGTCAGACGCAGTAAGTAAATTCACCAGCCAAGTTGTCTGGCCCATAGCAAAGAGAATGTGAGTTAAGCATAGCAAGGCGAGGCAGACGGGTTCTGGGTTTTGGGGTCGTAAATACAGGTTAGGAGCTTCATACCAATTGCTTCTATCCCTTGACACATTTCCATTTTAAGGTTAAGTAGGTTTAATTACACAGCTCCTTTTCCCATCTTTGCTTCTTTTTGACATTACATAAGATATTTTAGGAACAGAGAAAGGTTAATGGGCCTATGATGGGGCCTAGAATTAACTTCCTTAATTAAACCTCCAGAAGACATCTTTTCATTTCTTTTAATGACCTGTCTTGGTTAAAAAAGACCCAAAGCTCCTGTGGTTTTGTGCAGGTCTTGCTTGTATAAGACCCACACAATCCATCATATGATTGGAGCTTTGTCCTAGATGATGTTTCTGGCTTAAGCAACTGCTGCCATCAACAGGGGGGCCAAAGTTGATGGGCAATGAGAAGATTAATCTGTTCAGTGTTGTGACTTTGGAAAATTCAGTTTTGTGGCTTTCGACACTTACAGTCCAGGCATCAGTTTATTTTTAGAAAGTAAATAGATGACTATATCCCTCCTCAAATTATCCTCATCAAATATTGTAAATTAAATTACAATTTAAATGCACTGGTGGGTGGACTACAATCCAAAACTTCGCCATGAATCTTCCCTAAAACTCTTTTATCGTACGCCGAATTTCTCTCTTATCATTTAAGAATTTTTAATATGTGTTTCTCTTCCATGAGGGCTTGCTATACACTAATTTATTTCCTCTTTTTTTCAAATGAAATCTCTTTGGGGAACCATCATAATTGAGGGGATTTTTCAGAACCCATTTCAATGTGACCAAATTCTTTTTATATTTAAGGACACTCTCTGTAGTCCTAATTTTTTTTTTGGTTTTATTTAGTAGTAGCTCATTTACATTTCCTGGTGTTATTAGAGGAGAAAATATATATGCTATTAGTGTTCTTGCTCTTCCAAGATGAAACTTTTAGCAGTATTTCCTGATCAGTAATATGTATCCATATCTCCCTTTAGAATTTTAGCTATTTTAGCTATATATATATTTATATGTAAATATAAGTATTTATTTATATGTGTTATATTTATTTACAGGTATACTGTATATATTTATATCTGGCTGGCCAGTTCTGATTTAGAGATTTGGACCAAGACAATGAAATCTAGTCTGTGTTTCTTAAAGTTTCCCAGAGGGTACTGAAACCCACCCCATGTCTATTATGTGTGTCTGGAAACGTAGTCTTCTTTAGAGTTCCAAGCCCAGGTCAGTGAATGGCTTCTGTTCCTTCTTCTCCAAGTCTTCTCTTCCACCTGATCACAGAACTGCCTGAAAAGGGGATTGTTGCTAAACAGCTTCTTGTGACATTGACCTCAGCATTGAGCATGAAACAGAGAGCTGTTATTATCTGAACTATGCAAATGTGAGAGTCAATGAATGTGCAGTTCATTGAAAAGTCTTGTGAGGGACAAAATCCTGAATCTGTTCCAGGTGCTTCCACAGTTCTCTCTCCCAGGTAATGGAGCAGCAATGGTTTGTTTCTTATGGTGTGTAGATCCTTGAGGTTGCTAATGGACATCCTGTGTTTCATTACAAAAAGAGTTTAAGGAATCTAGATAGATGTTTAGGAGAATGTCTGCAAAGTGCTGCATTCTTAAAAATGGCACCTCATCTTTCCTCTTTCTCTAATTCAGACATTATGTGGTATGGATGCCTGTCATCACTTGGTGTTTTATTCATATTACATACCCTGAGTTTAATTCTTTCTATGAGCATTAATTAGGTAGTCATATTAAATAAAGTGGAAAATAAATGACCTTATGTCTGTCCTTTGCTGTCCTCTTCAGGACAGGGCTGGAATGAGCAAATTAATTTGTAATAGGATGGCCAGACTGGGAGGTGTCAGGGGACACGTGGCACAGGGACAGAAGGCGTGCAGATCCAACTGCAAAGTTCAGAGTATAATATCCAAAGGGTAAGGCAACCCAAAGTAGTTAACATCATGGAATCTGCAGTAATTAGACAGAACACGATCAGGAGAAACCAACAAGCAAACAATATATGGAAACTTTTCTGTGTTTCCCTCATCTGTAAAATGTAGATAATTCAGTACTTAGTAAATTGGTTTGTTGCGAAGATTAAATTTTCTTCATACACATAAAGCACCCCGAATGGTGCCTGGTACATGGTAAGGTTGGATTAATGTGTGAAATAGCATTATTGCTATTGTCTTCATCAGCAGAAACCAGAGTATAAGGTGGGTTCTGGACCTTAGGAGCAGGGAATAGGAAGGCAAGGTGGAAGATAGGATGCAAATGTAGCTGGACCTCTGATGAAGAATGCTGAGTTGGAGCTCTTGAAATCTTCCCTGCTTAAGTCCCAAATTGATAATGAGACGGGTTGAGCTGAGCTTGAAGGAGAGGGTCCTGAGAACCCCAGTGTGGGGAAATGGGGTAGCAGAGGCTAAGACCCGATTTCTAGAACTGTTTAATTGGCCTCACCTCTTGACTTCCTTTCCTCTGACCATCTGGGAGAGGGCTGGTGTCCATATTAACTGTCATAGACTGACAGTCCCCAGAAGGCAAGGTTTGGTTGTGCCTTAGGTTATAAGTCTTCTGATTATTAGATGTCATCAGTGATTAGGTATTTAATAAATGATATGAGGTAGATCATTTCCCTTTAGGGTAGTGGCAGAGCTAACTAACATAGGTAATTTTCACTATTAACATCAATTCTATGCCTTAATAGCCATCATTGGGGAATCTCAAAGATTAATACATTGCAAATATTTCCACTAGATCTGTGGTTGCTGTGTATTTTTCAGAGTTCCCTGGGATAACGTGGTACCTACCTCACACAGTGACTATATCCCTTTAATTATTTCATTTGTCAAATGCTCACTAAATGCCTACTATATGTTGGTGATGGTACTTGATATTGAAGGTACAAAAGAAGAATGTGACATGGTTCCTGACCATATAAACTGGTGCGAGGACAGAGACAAGTTGACAAGCATATTTCAGGGAAAGTGCTGCTAATGAGCAAACAGAAAGTGCTTTTGGGATCCAGGGATGATCAATTCTACTCAGTGGTTGAGAGTCATGGTCAAGAAGAGCTGATAGTGGGATAAAAAGAACTCCAGATCTTCCTCCACTTAAAAAAAAAAAAGATGTATTTATTTGAGAACCAGAGAGCATGGAAGTTGGGAGTGACAAAGGGAGAAGGAGAGAAAGTCTTTTAAGCAGACTCCTCGCTGAGTGGGGAACCCAACTTGGGGCTTCATTTCATGACCCTGAGATCACAACCTGAGCGGAAACCAAAAGTCTGATGCTTAACTGACTGTGCCACCTAGCCTCCCCTTCCTTGACTTGATGGGGTTACAGCCCAGTAAATCTACTGTGAGTTGAAAAACACATTTAGTATACCTAACCCACCAAACATTGTAGCTTAGCCTGGCCTACCTTAAACATGCTCAGAACACTTACTGCAGCCTACAGTTGGGCAAAACCATTTAACATGAAGCCTATTTTATAATAAAGTGTTGAAAATCTCCCATAACTTATTGAATATTGTACTGAAAGTGGTTGTATGGTACAGAACAGTTGTCAGTGTTTGGGTTGTTGACCCTGGTGATTGTGAAGCTGACTGGGAGCTGGGGCTGGCTGTTTCTACCCAGTACCACAAGAGAGGAACGTACCACATAGTGCTATCCAGGGAAAAGGTCCAAATTCAAAATTCCGTGGATGGTTTCTACTGAATGTAAATATCGCTCACACCATCATAAAGTCAAACTGTCATAAACTGAACTATGATAAATTTAGGGCTGTCTATACAAGGTCTTAAAAAAACAAGAAGAGGTTTATTTGGCAGCAAAAGAAAAAGTGTGCATAGCAAAGAGGCAACTTGGGAAGAAGGAGAGGAACGAAACACATTAGCTGATATAAAAGTAGGAAAGTGGGAGAAATAGTGTTGGAGTAAATAAAAGCACTATCACCATAAACCTTGCGTGAAAAACTTGAAAGTGTTGAATTTGTCAGACATCATTAGAAGACTTGAAACAAGAAGACGATACGATCAGATTTGCCTTCGAGAATGTTCTTTCTGATGCCCATTTGGAGGATGCGATGGATGAGCAAAATACTACGTGGGCAGTCCAGGTGTGCAGTTGAGAGACTATTTTAATGTCCATTTTACTTATGATAAGGACCTGAGCTAAAGCAGGGCAGTGGAGATAGAAAGGAGGATTGAAAAATCATTTAGGAGCATCCATATGGTTGCAAATGGCAAGATTTCATTTATTTTAATGGTAATATTCCATTTTGTATATATATATATCACATTTTCCTTACCCATTCATCTATTGATGGCACGTGGGTTGCTTCAGTATCTTGACTGTCGTAAATAGTGCTGCGATAATCATAGGGCTACATATATCTGAAATTGATATAACACTGTATGTTAATTATACTTGAGATAGATAAATAAACAAATAAATAAATAAAATCATTTAGGAGGTAAAATCAAAAGGCCTTGGTAGTCAGCTGGATGTCTAGAAGTGAAGGAGAAGTACTTAATGCCAAATGTATTTACTGCCGGTTATCACAGTCCACAATGCATATGCCTCCTTCAGGTCCTTACTGGTGATCTGAAGTAAATTCTGCCCTAATGGCCATTAGAAGGAAAATGGGATTGATAAGCTTGCTGGAGCAAAAGAAAGAATATTTTAAAGAAGTTTTGTATTTCACTGGGGTACTTTATTTCTCCATTTAAATGCACAGACAACCCGGGGAGGTTTGCTAACTGAAATCTTGTACACGGAGCTAATGGCAAACAGGGAGAGTCATGGTCTTTGTCTCTTAATCCATCCTTCCCAAATTTAAGATGCACACCAATCACCTGGAGATCTTACTAAACCACAGGTTCTGATTCAGTGGGTCTGGAGGGGGGTTTGGGATCCCACCTGTTTAACAAAGCTCTCAAGTGGGGCAGATGCACTGGACTCCAATTTGAGTGATCTCTCTCTAGATTGTTTCACAAAAAGGGAGATACATTTTGTTGGTGCAAAAAAATGACCACAAGCACAATGCAGCAATAGGGAAAAGAGTACAAGTCTCAGATTATACTCTGGCTACTGCTGCAGACCTTTCAGATCTTGTCTGGGTGGGGCCTTTGGGAATGGTACCTATCTCAGGAAGGGAACTGGTGCATCCTGTACAGTCATATGTAGTCTGAGCCAGAATTGTCCTGGTGTTTCTCCAAGAGCCACAGAGAGGTCCCCCTCCCTCCCATGATGCCCCCAGCATGTCTCCTTGAGTAATCAAGCCTAACTCAAACCTGAAAATAACTCCAACCCCCTGGCCCCCACACAGTCCCACCTAGCCAAAGTGGGATAGCTTAAGTTTTGTTTAACTTGCTGTGAGGTTGAGGGATATTTGGGGTTTAAAGAGTTATAAAGGTCTCTCTGTAGCAATTGCAATATTTATGTACCTGTCATCAGAGACAAACAAGACTGGAAATTAGGGAACTGGCTCCTCCTCACCTTGGGAGTCAGCCCTCATCCACGTTTGACCTCTACTCACTGACCATGCGGTGCTCAGGTTATGGTTTGTTTGTATATGCCAGCTCTTTAATTATGAGAGCATAAGTCCTAGGGACCAGGACCAGATGCTGGGGTTGGCATTGCCTGGTGGGAGACTGGCACTGACAAATGGCCTTGGGTGGCTCAGACCCAACCTGGCCTGCTCTGGTTGCCTGAAATAGAGAGGAAATTTTTGCTGTAGGGAGACTGCAGTAGGCTCTGAAATTAAGAGGAGTCTGGTATGAGGAAAGGTGCTATCTTGAGAATCAGAAAACTAGTTCTAGCTCAGCAGTAACTGGTTATGTGATTTTGGATGAGGCATTTTGTCTTTCTTGGGCTTGGTTTCTCCCTCTGAGATATGAGGCAGTAGGCTAGGTCAGTGGTGTTCAGACTGTTCTCTGCAGAGCCCTACTGTCTTCATGGAGGTACCAGGAGGATCAGGCTGGATCTACCAAAAAATTACCAGCTCTGGCTCATGTGAGTTGGTAGCTCCCCCACATACATATGACTTTGGTTTTTGATGTCATGGCAAGCTTTTGCTGTTCCATAGAAGTGTTCCCATTGGTGAGGCCACTGACTTAGATTTTGGACCTTCTGTAAGAATTCTTTCTATCATAAGCACTAATTCAATTCTAAAAGATAAGAAGACTCCAAAAAAATCAGCTCTAATGTTGCCCTCAGGAATTCCATGATCATGGATCACACATGGAAAATGCTTAGAAAAAAATCACATTAACTCTATGAACATGACAGCCTCAATTGTATTTCTAGGGTGTACCTTCTCCTAAGAAAATTGACCTCTGAAACATCAGCTCCAGAATTAATTTTAGTCAACCAAACCAGAATGAATCTAATTTTTAAAAGATACATTTATTTGGGGTCCTGGACCATCAGCTGGGGCAACCACTAGACTTGTCTTTATCTCAAAATATTTCTTCTAAGTACCCTATAATCTTAGCAATTCATTTAAAAGAGGTTGACCTATTTTCGTTGTCTTGATTGTGTACTCATATGTGTTAAAATCCTTTCTGAGGTCTGTACTAGAGGGATTCTTAACCATTCTAATATTTCGCCAACTCTGATTTTCCCAGGAGGGTTTTCCTTCAGCAGGTTATATGGGTTTACAAGGACTGAAGTACCTAGGAGCAAACTTCAGTCAAAGTGGCTATTTATATACAACTTGTACTTACAGTGGAGCATTTCACAAAGAATTTCCCTTTGTAACGCTGACAACAGCACCTTAAATACAGCAGGCATACCTGTTGAATGACTGAATGACCACTCATTCATTTATTCATTCCATGGAGTTGACCCTATCACAGAGCTTTGTATGAATTACTGTTTTCTGCTTTGGAGAATTGAAATGAAGCTGTGCTTCTTCTATTACCTGTACTTTCATCTTGATTCACTCAGCCAGCTGGGGCTTCATATTTATCTGGCTTTGAAGATCAGTCTTTTGGGGGCAGAGTCTACCCACCATGGTTCTACCGTTGTTTCCTTAATAGGATTCTCCTCTTTGGCTCTTCACCTTGACCACAGAAGGATCATTCAACACAGAGACTACTGTCAAAAGGGGGCATTTTTTGTGTGAATAGGGGTAAGTCATGATCAGTTAATAGAAATTTGATTCTCAAAAATACAGTGAAATCTAAGAGAGTTTCATTTTCACGTGAATATGGTTCTTGATTGGATTATATTAGAATATACAAGTTCATGAGCAGAAATTTTGAATTCGTTTAGGTGTTTTTCATATTACAAGGAAATACGTGATTGAAATTTGACATTGGAAGACTGATAAATTGGACTCAGCTTCCCATGGGCTTGAGAACGTCTTCAGAAAATAGCGTTACATTCCTACCTTCCAGGAGGTGGGGAATTGGCTTTTTAAAGCATTTTGTATGAGAAAGGTGATTAATAAACTATAAAAGATGTGAGATTACAGACTCTAGAAAATCTGTTCTGGAACTTAAAGGGTTAATGGGCCCAATTCACTTAGCTAAGAGAACTACGGGAGAGGTAGCATGAGACACATGAGGAGGTAGGGAGAGAAGAAAGCAGGAGATTGTGCTTTCTGTCTCCTTACTTGACCTTGAGCCTCTGTGGAGCTTAGCATGCCCATCCACAAACTAAGGACAGAGGATCTGCCTCTCACTTTTCAGTGATCTAGGAGGTTTGTGGAGATGGTAATAATGATAGAAGCATTAATGTTAAAAGTGTTGGGGTACCTGGATGGCTCCATGGGTTAAGTGTCCGGCTCTTGATTTCAGCTCAGGTCATGATCTCAGGGCTGTGAGATGGAGCCCTGCGTGGGGCTCCACTCTCAACAGGGAATCTGCTCGGGATTCTCTCTTGCCTTCTCCCTCTGCTCCTTCTCCAGCTCTCTCTCCCTCCCTCTCTCTCAAATGAATAAATAAATATTTAAAAAAATCATGTTAAAAGAGTCGCAACAGAAGTGACACTTCTTTGAGGAAGACATGTTTGCAACTGTAACAGAACTCTGGGTGCCTCACTGCAGCTCCTGACTCACCACTCTTTCCTCAGGCCAAGGAACAAGCTTTTAAAGACACCAGGAAGACACCCGTGGGACCAGGGGTGGCAGTTTGCCAAATTCGAATTACTGTAACCAGCCACAGCATAAAATCTCTGGAGAAGATATGTGTTGACCTGCTCAGAGACACAGAGGAGAAGAATCTCAGAGTGAAAGGACCAGTTCGGAGCCCCACCAAGACTCTGAGAATCACTACAAGAAACGCTCCTTGTGGTGAAGGTTCTTGGACTAGGGATCCTTTTCAGATGAGGATCTATAAGTGACCCATTGATTTGCGTGGTCCTTATGAGATTGATAAGCAAATGACCCATCAGTGTGGAGCCAGGACTTGAGGTTGAAGTCACCATGGCAGACACTTAAATCCCAACTTTTGCAGTAAATTGATTATCAGTTGTTAAGGGGAAAAAAAAAGTCACAAAGATAGGAGAGTGACTCATCACAAGACAGCTATGGCGAAAGCACAGGCATTGACCACACAGACCACTGTTTAAGTCTGAAACTCTGCTGCTTTTTAGGATATGTTGAGAAAGACATTTAACTTTTCTGAGCCACACAACTGTGGCTCCACCTTTAAAATGGAGATAATAAAGTTGGGATAAAAAGAAAATTTACATAAATGAAATACCAGAACTTAACAGAGCACATATTCAGTTCACAGCTCTCATCACCATCATCCCAGCTAAGAAATAAGAAGTTCGTTTCCTAAGCATTCATTTATTCAACAGGTATTTGCAGTGTTCGCCATGTACGTTGGAAATTAGATAGGATTTGATGTCAGCTTATGATGTCAGTAGAGACAAAATGAAATCATCTCAATACATGCAAAGGGACTATGTTGCCCTTAAGTAAAATGTTTCAGTTCATAACTGACTAATAAGATTTCAGTTGCACACAAATTACTTTTGTTTGCTTTTAGATTCGTGTAATCTATTATTCATATTCTCATCCCAGTCTTTATTGTGATTAACCACATATTTGCAGGACAGTCACAGAGTGAAATAAAGCTGGAATCTAAGCTAATAAACAACGGGCTCCTTGAGACAAAACGTATGTCATAGTTAACCATGCCTTTCAGGGCCTAGGAATAGCATATAGACTTTGAGTTTTATTCTGGGGGAGATAGAAGCCATCTGAAATTTTGAGCAGAGGAGTGTCGTGAACTGACTGTATTCAAAGAGACTTATTCTGCCGTATGTGGAGGACAGCTGGTTAAGGGGCAAGGGTGAAGGCAGGCAGGCCCTTGGATGGTCACTGAAATAATAAAAAAGTGACATTATAGTAATTTGGTCTTGAGTAGCTGTGGTGGGAGGTGGTGAGAAATGGTTGGGTTCTGGATCTGATTTGAAGGTAGCATGACTGAATTTGCTGGTAGATTGTAGTGTGGTGTGAGAAAAAGAGAAGAGTCAAGCCCGAGTCCAAGGATTTGGGACTGAGCAATGGGAAGAAAGGTGTCGCCATTTACTGAGATGAAGAAGACTGGGAGCAAGTGGGAAAACTCTTGAGGGGAAGATCAAGGATACAAGCTTATGTGACTTAAATTTGAGACTTCTATCAGATACCCAAATGAGCATGCAGAGTTAACAATTGGATTATTTGAGTCTATATTTCAGGGGAAATGATGAAGCAGGAGATAGGAATTTGGCAATCATTGGCATATGGAAGGTATTCAGCATCAAGGGACTGGAAGAGATCACCAAAGAGTGAATGTAGAGAGCAAAGAAGATGAGGTCCCAAGTGTGAGCCGTAGAATGCTGCTACGTTCAGAGTTAAAGAAGACGAGAAGGAACCAGCACAAGAGGACAGAAGGCAGCGCGATAGGGTGGAGGAGATCTCGAAGAGAGATTGGTGTCTCAGAGACAAGAAAAATAAAAAAGTAAAGATATTAGAAGGAGAGGAAGTGGTCAGCTGTGTCAAATGTGGCTAAGAAGCCAAATAAGATGAGCACTGAGAATTGATCTTTGGATCTGGCAAAGTGAAGATTTATTGATGACCCTGACAAAGACTGGTACTGGAAACGTTGGAATGGTGATCTGATTGGCATGTGTTCAAACGAAAAGAGGAGAAGAAACAGGGAGAGTGAGAACAGACCTCTGTTACAAGGGTTTTAATCCAAAGGGGAGGAAAGTCACGGGGGGCAGGGAATGACTTGCAAGTATAGGGCATAAGCAGGGACCTTACATATGGCCCAGGGACTGCTAAATCAGATTGGATGTGGGCTATAGGTCTGGAGCAGGGTCTTGGAGGGCCCTGCTGATCCAGACTTTAACCTTCGGTTGCTGGATTATGGAAGGTCCTGGAGGTCCCAGGGGAGGGTTTGGGCTGAAAAAAATGGCAGAGGGGATACTTGGAAACCTCAGGGTAGTGAGTGTTTCCCACCAGGTCCAGACGTATCTCAATACTTTAACATTCAGCACGGTAATACCAGCGTGTTTTGGGTGAACACTGGCCCGGATCCATAAAGAGATTTCCTTCTTTATTACCTTCATTTTTTAAGAAGAGGATAGTGTAACATATTTTCATGATGATGAAATGACCAGAAGGGAGGGGAGATTTGGAAATTCAATGTTGTGAGAGAACGAGGTGACAATTATAGGAGATCCTTGAGTTGCTGAGTGGGAGCAACATAAATGATGTGCTGAGTAGCACATAAATAAAAGGGATGGTTTTGATGGAAACACAATTTTTTGTTGTTGTTCCCTGTAGCTAGAAGGAGCACAGAAGAGAGAGGCGCAGACATGGGTGAGCTGCTAAGTGGAGGTAGAGAGCATATGAAATTTCTTTACTGGTTGCTCCCAGCTTGTCTGTGAAAGAGAGGAATTTTAGTAACACTGCAAATTCTAACCTTCCTCAAGACCACTATGCATACACATTTTATCTGTGATTTATGTAGAATTCTGGAGGAATGCTGGTCCTTCCACCTACTTTTGATTCAGTGTCTGTATCTCCTGCCAGGAGATCTCCAACTGTGGGATTTTGATCCCACCTCCTTCCGTGAATGATGATCGGAGCCCAACTTTCTTTAGAGACAGTTTGCACGGTGTGAGGACCCCTGGCCCTGTCATGCCCTGCTTTGCTATGGAGTGGCCCAGAAAGGAAACATTCTTGCCTGGCACAGTGATGCATCCAGGGACATGACAGAACCTGACTCAGAATAGGTGCTCAATAAATATTTGTTGAATGACTATAGAAAGGGAGGGAGGACAGGAGGGAGGGAGGGAAGAAAATTCAGTTTGCATCTAGAAGGGAAACCACTAATCTAGCCTAGTTGCATTATGTTTCTGCTCAGGAGATTTACATCTTGTTTATAACTGATTCCTCTGTTGCATGCTTGGCATTCTAAGATTTTTGCCAAGACTCAGGAATACATCCAAAATGGCTGAAGGATGACAGTTGTTTGATTGCTTGCCTCTCTCTCTACCTCCGAAGTTAATATGATGCTATCTGAGTGCAAAGGCGCAGACAGGGAGGAATTTAATGCAAATTTAGCCAGGAGTCTAGTGCCACTTCACAAAATATTGATTAGGTGTCTGATTTGCTCTCCCCTGACAATGGGCCATAGGAATAAACCAATGAGGTGGGCTCAACCCCAGCTCGTCATGGTCATTCGATAAAGCCAGGCAACCAATGAGGAGCAGCTACCTTTTGATTGGGCGAGAGGCCAGTGAGGGGGGAAGCCATCTTAGCAACAGCAGAAAATATTGCACACGCCCTTGCACACACGCACAAACACAGACATCCTGCTTTACCACCCTGCTGCAGTGAACAGTCGCCGATTGTGTCTCTTAAGGCTTTTGTTTAACCACACTCCCGCTTCCAAAGGACCAGTTTCTGTTCACAGATCATACTGCTTACCTGGTCAGTCAGCCCATAATCCCTTTTTAATGGAATGAAGGAACAACACTCCTCTCTGTGCCCCCTCCAACACACATCTTA
Source organism: Ailurus styani (assembly GCA_002007465.1). NCBI lineage: Eukaryota > Metazoa > Chordata > Mammalia > Carnivora > Ailuridae > Ailurus > Ailurus styani. The sequence continues at coordinate 174,764 of LNAC01000968.1, forward strand.
TTAAGGGCGAACTTTGTCCTGCAGGTGGACGGCCCAGACTTTGTTCTGATATGCACTGTCCTGATCCCTTTCAGGGAGCCGGCCCACCTCTGTCCTTTCCTGACCCAACGTGCAGATGAGGGCAGGAGGTGTGGCGGGCAGGGCAGGCCCACTGCTGGATGGTCGTTTCTTCGGCTCCCTGCATGCAGCAGAGCCTTCCCGGGGCCAGTGCCGGCTCCGGAGTCCAAGGGATTTTCCTTACAGGCTTCCCCTTTCATTATTCTCGGCCTTCACATCCAGGGCCGAGGAGAGCGTGCCTGTGCTCAGTGTGACATTTGGCAATGTCTTTCTTAGCCACTGGGTTCCAAATATTTTAGCACTCTCATTCGAAAGGCTCCCCTCCTCTGGTCTCTACTGCGTTTTTGTTGCTTCCTGAGCAGCTGCCCTTATTCCCCAGGTGCCAGGGCCTGGGGGCCGCCTGCCAATCCCTGGTTTCCCCAAATTAGGAGCCGCCATGGCCTCCTTGCCTCATTCTCTCCTCGCCCACCCCACGGCCTGGCTCCGAAGGCAGCTGGCGATGGCAGGTAACAGGGAAGGTGCACTGGTGCTCAACTTCATTCTTTCCTCCATGAGCTTTGCTGTCTCTGCTCTCTCTCAGCTCCTTTCAGCATGAATCTTTGATCCAAGAGCTTCTGTCCATGATTATCCAGTCCTGCTGGTGGCTCTCAGTCCGGTTCCCTGCTGACAGTTATAATTCTGTCTGAGTAGGAAAGCCCATCCGGTAGGAGAACCCTCACTCTCTGAGGCGTGTGGCTGGTCTTTTATTCTAGAGAAGATGAAGCTGAGATGATGTCAGAGGACTTTTCCAGCCCAAGAAAGATGCTTGTCTAGGAAATGGTAGCCAGCTGTTTTCCACCTTCCTACCTACACAACAAAGGGAGATGGCATGAAATGGAAGCCAGAGGGGATAAAAACAGTCACGAAGCACGAGGTTCTGAATATTAGGGTTAGCAGAACCTGGAATGTATTACCAAGTGAGGATTCGGAATTACTTTCTGTGTTGGGTACAATAGCCATCTCCCCGAGTTTTGCGAAGGTGTATTCTCTTCTCTCACAGAGGCAGTGACATGGACATGATGACCTACGGGGCAGCGTGGTATGGACTTTAGAGTCAGATTGGTCTAGATTCAGGCTGCAGCTCTGTTGCTGTCAAACAATATGGCAGTAGCAAATTTCTTAGCTTTTCTGGGCATTTAAAAAAATATGTAAAATGGAAGGCACAATATCAACCATATAGGCTTAAATAAAATCGTGTATGTATTATGCCTGGCTTAGGGCTTACCATGTAACGAGCATTCAAAAATGGCCAGTCTTCCTTTCAATTCTAGAACTCTCAGAGCTTCGTTCCATCGATACACTTGCAGATACAGTATCATTCATCGATTTTTTTTATAAATTCATGGGTGCCTTTTTTTAAAATTTATTTGACTGAGAGGGAGAGAGAGATCACAAGTAGGCAGAGAGGCAGGCAGAGATAGAGGAGGAAGCAGTCTTCCCACTGAGCAGGGAGCCCGATGTGGGACTTGATCCCAGGACCCTGAGATCATGACCTGAGCTGAAGGCAGAGGCTTTAACACACTGAGCCACCCAGGCACCCCTCATTCATTGATTTTTAAAAAGTGAGCATCTACCTGGAGCTTAGTGCTGTGAGGTTTACACATGGCTTCTGCCCATGACAGTTTACCTGGGAGGCTGGCAAAGAAGCCAGACAGGGTACATCACAGGGAGCAAGTGAGGCAAGGCAACATGGAGGCCAGCTGTACATAGTCAGTAAGTCTAAGTGTAATGGGAGTGGGACAGCTACCTGGGTTAGGATTCCCCCAAGAAAACATGACGGGAAAGTGAAACTTGATTAGAACCTTAAAGAACGGCTACAATTTGGATGGAGGTAGAGAGAGGGAGCATCCGTGGAGGTTGAGCTAACAGCGCTGGCAAACCCTCGGGAGAAGAACAGAGTGTGAAGGTTGAAGCAGGAAAAGGGGGCTGAAGGATGTCGGTAAGGGCTCAGGCCCTGGAATTAGGTCTACCTTAGTTTCAGTTCAGAAACTGCCACTTATGTCCTTGTGACTCAGTTTCCTCAGCTGTAAAATGGGCATCATAATAGGATTAAATAGTACCAGAAGCAGATAAAATGCTTCGGGTATGTCTGACTGCAAAAACCATGCTTTAACCCACACACACAACCTTCATAACAAGACCGCCAATCAAATATTATTAATGTGAGACATGAATAAATAAAAGGTAACAGCTCCAAATGACCGTCACTGGACAGAATTTCCTGGGCTGCTGTGGAACTCTGTGACAATGACTTCTGGTGTCCTCCCAGACAGCTGCTGATACCCACTTCCCCTCTGTGGGTTGTGATTCAGCACTTAAGCATTTTCCCTTTTATCTCTGCATTTGCATGCTCAGATTAGACATGGATTTGGTTAGACCTGCATCTGTTGAGACAGCCAATAATAGAAGCCCCATAGGGACTAACGCCGTCTGGTTTCAGGAGTGGGTCTAGCGAGTGAGGTCTAGGTCAGGAAGCTATTAGCCGCAGAGTCAGGGAATATATTCAGCTGTCATCACTTTTTAATTAAAAATAGCCTGGTGGCACTTGCATTCCTCCACTGTGTTGTAGAGACCGGAGCCTGTACGCCACCCTCTTCCCTACAGTGGGTCCTCCCACAAAACGGGGCATGTGTCTTCTCTGGGGCCCCAGGTCTCTGGAGCTTGTCCAGAGACCATGAGAAACCTAAAGACCACTTTAGTAGGGAACGGGCACAATGCATACATAACCTCTTCCCAACTCTACCTTTAGTAATGGTAGGTTGGTGAGAAGACTTGACACCATGGAAATCTTCAAATGCTACATATCAGGGCTTCTTCCTTGATGGAGAGCGGCATGCCAAACACTGACCATCACACCACTAGGAGAGAGGGGAGGTAGACCACCAGATGGTAATCCTGAGAAGAACCTTTCAAAGTAGGATTTTTTGACACCCCAGGTTTGGTCTCCATTTTCCATCACATTAAATCACTTCTCCCATCACTTATATAGAAAAGAATCTTGAGAACAAATATGCCTTCACTTTAAGAGCCCACTTCATTAGATCAAAGTTCAAATCCCTGCTCCTGAATTACCTGTCATATGGCCTTGACCTCGTCTGCTTGGTGAAGCATTGGTTTTCTCATCTGTAAAGTGGGGCCAAGAATGGGGTCAACTAGTTAAGGTCACTGGAATCAACAGTAAAAGCTTTCATGTGAAGGATTTAGTACCATCCTGGCATGAAACAATCATGAGGTAAATGTCGGCTACTTTATTAGTCTCAGACTTTATCATTCTGGTTGGGGGACATGGTAAAAAAACCTGAGCAGGTATAGACTAACCAGATGTTACCGGGCTTGTCATAAATGTAGAAGTCTGACGAGGACGTTATTTGACACAGTTCTCTGAACCATGTAACAGTGAAATGCACCAATCGGGTGCCACAGCACTTAATTAAAATGTTTAATTTATTACTCTGGTGTTTTTTGCATGTAAAGATATTCGTGCAAAACAAAATGCAACTCAGTCCCCACTCTCTTAAATTGGCATAATACACAAATTATATATTCAGCATCTTATAGCAATATGCAAATAAAACATCTACATATTTGCTGCTTCATCAACACAAAACATTTCTTTTGTGCCTGTTTTCCATAGGCACACCAGAACAAAATAACTTTTGACAAATACAGTCAATACTCTTGAACAAATCTAATTTATACTCTTGTAGAGTTTATCGTAGAAAAGAGAACACTGAGATCCATCTTACATAGGTAGGCAGACAGATAGATGAGAGAAAGATACAGAGAGTGCTATGAAGGCAAAAGAAAACTTTTTGTCCCAAGAGCTAGTTCATAGAAATCGGAAGTTATTCATCTGTGTGGTAAGCTCGATAAAATTCATTTTGGATGAATGTGAGTTAGCCTTGTTGGAATCTTATACATGAGCTAGTAGACTTTGATTAAACCTAGTTGCCTATGGTGACTAATTTTAATTTGGTTTTCTTTACAGTGCAATTTGCTTTTTCAAAGTTAGCCAGACCAAAGGCAGGGAGAGGGGGGGCAAACTAGCAGAGACCAGTGGCAAAAGTCACCCAACATTTACCAGCCTATTTACTCCAAGACCTCCCCCCTGGTTGCGCCAGTTCTAGTGGTAGCTCTAGAATCAATGGTTCTCTACAAGGCTCCTCTGTGTGGCAAGTCTGTATGCTTTCCAGAGAAGAATCCCCAGCCAACCTGTAGGAGAATCACCCAGAGTGCTTATAAAAATGAGGATTCCTAGGGCAAAGTCCAGTCCTGTAAAGCATGCAGATGGGACCTAGGAAGTTTGCATTTTATCCTTAAAAGTATCCATTTAATCCATCTGAGGATGACCTCAGATGATTTCTGTCCACACCAAACCACGGCTCGAGATGCTACCCTTTTGACATGCTTCATATCCTCGGCCTCCTTATTCCTTCTTCTGCTGCTGCTTGGGTTCAGAGGCTCAGCCTGGCTCCTACAGAAGGCTCTTAATTGGTCTCCTACTTATCCTCCTTACTACAATAAATATACACTGAATAAAATTCTGATCTTACAGTGCCAGATCCTTCATAACATCCTACAGTGGGATATTTTCTAGAGGATAATTTCATCTCTTTTCTAAGATAAGACTCTTTCCAGCCTCGTCTGCTGCCACACCGGCTCAGCAGTCACTTGCATGCTGCCACCGCACTGATGGCTCTCCCAGTTCTCCGAACACACTTGGCTGTGTCACAGCCCCGGGCCTCTGCTCCTGTTCGAACATCTTGCCAGAATGACCTCTCCTCCACCCACTCGTGGCTCTCTGGTAAATACCTACTCATCTTTAACGCAAGAGGAGAAGAATTACCTCTTCCATGATGACTTACCTAAACCTGTTCCCATTTTTGTGCCACCTGCCACCTCCCTCTGATTTGTGTTTTCTTTGATGACAGAACTTGTAACACTCCACTGCGGTATTTGGTTTTTTGTTTGTTTGTTCATTTTTGTTTTAAAAGATTTTATTTATTTATTCGAGAGAGAGAGGGTGCAGGCCAGAGAGAGAACAGGAGTGGGGGTGGAGGCAGAGGGAGAGGGGCGAGTAAACTCCCTGCTGAGCAGGGAGCCCGCTGGGAGGTTCAATCCAGGACCCCAGGATCATGACCTGAGCCACAAAGGCAGACGCTTAACCAACTGAGGCACCCAGGCGTCCCTCCACTGCAGTATTTATTGACATGTCTGCCACTCCTTTGAAGGCACAGCCTGTGTCCTCCTACCCTTGGTATCTGAAGGGACATATTAATGTTTTCCAGAGTAGATGAATGAACCCATGAACTGTACCAAAGGGAGCTTCAGTGTCCTCCCAAGCTGAATTTGCAGCTCAAGAGTTGGCTGTGTTGTCTTTCTTTTAGTGATGTAGATCTTACCAGGAGGTTTAAAGATCACAAGAAAAATGGAACAGGGGCGCCTGGATGGCTCAGTGGGTTAAGCCTCTGCCTTCGGCTCAGGTCATGATCTCAGGGTCCTGGGATCGAGTCCCATATCAGGCTCTCTGCTCAGCGGAGAGCCTGCTTCCCTCTCTCTCTCTCTGCCTGCCTCTCTGCCTACTGTGATCTCTCTCTCTGTCAAATAAATAAATAAAAACCTTAAAAAAAAAAGAAAAGAAAAATGGAACAACTTGGAGTTTCCCATATGTGAGCGGGCTTAATCCAGTTTGAGTAATAAATACTAAAACTGGATGAAGCCCACAAAATGTTCCTTCCCAACAGGACAGGGAGATGAAAAAGGGAGAATGAAGTAAATTAAAACAATGTCTTTGTTATATAAATCTCAGGGTAAATTTGGGTAAATGAGCAATCTCTGTGGCAAATGTAACTGATCTTTCTGGAGAGTTATTTGATTTAATTGGTTGATTTAATTTCCTAGCAAATGAAATCTGAAAATACTATCCCTGAGAATACTTGCTTCCTACAAATCCCTTCTCTTATCTAAACCTCATTTATTTCAATTAATTTCCCATCATTCCTTCTCTCTGTCTACAGTGTAATTTGGGTATCTCCCAGTTTTCTTTCAAGGTAACGGTTCAAAGATCAAACATAAAAAATTGAAGACTTGCTATTCTACCATCTAAGCCAATTTCAAAATCAGTGGTTGCCCTCATGGGTTGCAGGTGGGAATGTGAAATGGAAAAGCCACTTTGGAAAACAGTGTGGTAGTTTCTTAACATGTTATATGAAAACTCAGTATATGACTTTAATCAATTTCACACCTAGGAATTTACCCAAGAGAAATGAATATCCATGTCCACATAAAGACTTATGTATGGATGTTCACAGCGGCATTATTCAGAATAGCCAAAAAGTGGAAACCACCCAAAGGCCCATGAACTGGTGAAATGGATAGACAAAATGGGGTGTATCTATACAATGAGGTACTATTCAGTAATACAGAGAAATGGAATATTGGTACATGCTATAACACAGATGAACTTCAGGAACATGCTAAGTTAAAGAAACAGACACAAAGGTACTCATATGGTATGATTCCATTTATATGAAATGTCTAGAGAAGGTTAATTTATAGAGATAAGGAAGAGTAGCAGCTGCCTGGGTTTGGGGGTGGGGGTAGGAGCCAACACTGAATACAGACAGCCTTGAGGGAATTTTGGTAAGCAAGTGAAATATTTTAAGACTGGCTTAGGGTGAGAGTTGCCCAATTCTATACATTTACAAATCATCATTGAATTGTATAGTTAGAATGGGTGAGTGCTATTATGTGTAAATTATACCTTAAGAGACCTATAAAAATGGTTGCAGAAATTGGCATCCTATTACCTTCCTATATTTATTTTAGTGATATTACAGTTTTGAAAATCTTTCCCACATAGTTTTTTTTTTAAGTGTTTAATCACAAAATCTAGATTTTAAGTTGGTTTCTTTCCTCTTCCACGAACCCCTGAGACCCTTCACCTTTATACCAACGGAGATATATTCAGACTGTAGAAACTTTTTTCTCCTTCAAACTAATTAAGCTCTGGTGACATCAGCTGTATTTGCAGTGCACCTGATTAAGGCCATGATACTAATTAAATTCCTGAATGATTAGAAATGCAAATTACCAGACTAGGTTCAGCAATAGGCATCACTGGTAGGCTCTAGAATGGTAGAGGAAATAGCCCACGTCCTGTCAGGTAATGGAAGGCTTTTGAGTCTAGCCTGAGCCTAATGGGAAAATAATATAAACTATGAATGGCTAGGACTTACTTATTTCATATGGGGCAGTAGGTCATTGATAGAGGCTACATGTTTCTGGGTGGCTCATAACCATGTGAGCACACTGAGGAGTACCATAGTGGGATGGAAGGACCGCCATGTTTTGGAGTTATATGGAACAGAGTTCAAATCCTGCCTCTGACACTGGCTGGTGGTGTGATCTTTGGCTAATTATCTAATTTCTCTGAACCTGTATATCTTCATCTGTAATAGGGGTTTCAGGTATCTATCTCAGAGGATTTGAGGACTAATCCAATAAGATCACTTGTATCTCTGGGGCTAGCATACAGGAGGCATATAATAAGTGGACTCCATTCATGGGATAGCTTAGATAAACTGAGGAGTCCTGACTCTTCGTTTATTTCACAAATACTGAGTGCTGACCATTTATTTACTCCTTCAGTTCAGCAAATATTTGCTATATTCAACTTACTATATTCCCAGTAATATTCTTAGTGTGCAGGATACATCAGTGAATTTAAAAAGATAAAAATCCATGCTATAGCAAAGCCAACTTAGAAAATATCTGTACACATAATAAATAACTAGATTTTATGTTAGGGTACAAAGAGGTATGTCCTGTGGAGAAAACCAAAGTAGGGTGCCAGGGGGATCTAGAGTGATGGAGGTGGGGAAGAGGATGGGTTGCAATTTAAGGTAGCGAGGGAAGGGGTCATTGAGTAGGTAAAGAATAAGCAGAGGCTTGGAGGAGATGTAGGGAGCTAGCACTGAGCAGCAGGTATCTGGGGAAGAGCCTAGTCGGCCCAGTAAACAGCGGGAAGTACCAAGGAGGCCAGACACTAGCTATACAGTGGTAAATGGAGCAGTCAGAACCGAGTTCAGATTCTGCCTCAGCCACTTAACCAGCTCTGTGATCTTTAGCTAATTGTTTAATGTCTCTGAGCTTATAGCTCTCCACTTATAAAATGAGATTCGAATATGTATTTCAAAGGATTATCTGTCCCAAAGTATTAAAACATTTACCACAGGTTGTCTCTGAAGCTAGAATCTGTAGATTTCGCTTTAGCAGAACAGGAACTACTGTTTGATTTCTGTCTGGTTCTGATCCATTTCGCTGCATAGTGCCATCCTCCTGCACTGAGCCTATTCCGGAACTCCAGCGTGGTTGGTGGGTAGTGAGGAGGTGGGACTGGCTGGGATAGACATCCGGTTTGGAGACATGACATAAAAAGGGATGAGAAAGATAAGCCTTAATGTATTCACTCAGCCAATAGATACTGAGTTTCTGCTGTGTTATAGGCATGGAGAAGAACCATGTGGAATGTGTTAAGGAGTTTTAAATACCAGGATGGCCATACATTTTATATATATGTAAATATGTGTCTGCGTTTGCACCTATGCATGTAGTTTATCTTAGAATCAACTGTACACCAAAGGTGATTCAGATGTTTCTGGAATGTTCATCAGAGACTTCAGGTGAAAAATGGGTTGGTTGGAGGTCAAGATAACAGAAGGGACATGATGGCTCCTTCAATGTCGGTCCTCTTGAACTTGTCTCTCATTGTCTCTGGCTGGCTATGAATGGTGTCATGAAAAGAATACTGGATTCAGACTCGGAAGACGTTGCTTAGACAGCTGTCCCTTTACTTTTTAGCTGTGTGTCTTGGGCTTGTCATTTTTTAACTCCCCTGAGCTTTATTTTTTTCATTTACATAATGGAAATAAAACTTCTGCATCATCTGCCGCCCAAATGTCAAAGGTCCAAGAGGAAATGAATTTGAAATCATCTGATAAACTATAGAATGACAAGGCGAGGCAAGGTATAGGTCTTCACTAAAGAAAGGGGCTGATGGGACCTGGGGAATGGCCAGTTACCTGTTGTGGCAAAGAATGGTTTTGACATTTCTCCAGAGTAGACATTTGTTGCCACTTTATGCATGTTAATGACTTTTGTGCTGCAGGGGGCCCCACTGCCTGGTGGGTGTGCCATCCATGACAAAATCAAGAAAACCACATGCCTCAATACTGTGATCCTTCCAGGCAGGGATGGGACTGAAGGAGACAGGTTCTTGAGGGGCACAGGCTTGGCTGACAGTTCTGCTTGAGGACACCCTACAGAAGCCTAGAAAGTTGGATGAATAGAGAAAAACCTTCCCTCCCCACCCAAAATTAGTTCAGTTCATTTTCAACCCAGCTTTCTAGTCCTCTGGGTTCTACATCCTGGGCATGTAGGAATATTGTCACTCCGCTGTGACTGGTGGTGTTGGGCCCTTCTTTCCAACCATCTGGGGCGGCTGAGAGCGAGAAGGGGAAGGTGGCATGCTTTTCAGTGGGAGAAAAACACTTGCAAGAGTCAAACTTAAGGCACGTTCTTGGAGAAGAGAGAATGATTCAGGAAAAGGCAGCCAGATGCTCCGTAGAAACACGTGTCTGATTGTAGCATACATTGAAGGTGGGTAGGAAAGAATCGCCGAATCTAGAAAATTATTGAACCCTCCTTGTGGATAGGACTCAAGTAAACCACAGATTCCCGTGCATCTCTGGTCCCACTCTCCAGACTACAAGCCACTCCTCAAGAGGGCCAAGGATTTTGCATTTTTCTCTATCTCCAAGGCACACCCAGGGCTTGGTCTCCACAGTGTCTCCTGATATGTCCTTGAATGGAATGGTGACGCTGGCCCTCTCCACACCAAGTCTGGCCAGGGAAGGAGGGCCGTCCCTGAGTCTTCTGTGGGTAATTTACCTTTGTGTTCCATAGTTCTTGACATTTGGGGAAGATTTTCATTTAATTAAGAGATAAAAGATATTCCTCTTCTTTGGCACCCATTCATTTTGAGTGTACTTGTTGCATCAACAGTGGGCTAGAAATGGACCAGAGGGCAGAGCTTTCCAGGGGCGCTATGACAGGCTTGGGGTGGCTGGAGTAATTTACAAGGTGTTTCCTGAGATATGGTTGGTTGTAAGTTTCTTGTCATGGTAAAATGTGAAAAAGCAATTTTGATAACATTTAGACATTTTCAATTCTATTTGAATGTTTATTGTGTGGCTTCATACAATGACTGCGGTAAGGAGTGTTTGAGTGCCTGAAAGTCTCTGAGCAGTCTCCATCACCAGAGTGTTCTGGGACAGCTACAAACAATCCACTTCCCCCTGATTTACCTGCTAAAATGTGCTGGTGTCTTAAAAACAAAAATGAAAAACAGTCCTGGTCTTAGTTCATTTATGTTTTGGTCATGATTTGTCATTGGTGATGTCCTTTGTTTTGCCTACAGTATGAAATGTTAGGTTTTTTTTTTTTTTCTGATTTGATTTGCTCTTGTATTTTATATTTTTTCTAGTAACATAAGAAGCATATGTGATTTTAATTCTTAAATCTTAAAAATCGGGTGTCAGGTGTTCCTAAATAGAAAATGATTATTTTACTGGAAGATGTTTTAAAAAGCCCATATTTCATATCTTCTATAACATTTTTTAAAATTTTTTTTTAAGATTTTATTTATTTATTTATTTGACAGAGAGAGATTACAAGTAGGCAGAAAGGCAGGCAGAGAGAGAGGAGGAAGCAGGCTCCCCGCTGAGCAGGGAGCCCGATGCGGGCCTCGATCCCAGGACCCTGAGATCATGACCTGAGCCGAAAGCAGAGGCTTTAACCCACTGAGCCACCCAGGCGCCCAATATCTTCTATAACATTTTATCACTGTAAAAGTAATGAATAAAATTTAATTATTTGTATCCCTAAGTCTCAAATAGAATCTCCCAAATTCTTCCCAACTTACCCCAGTTACACAACTCTCATAATTTACTGTGCGTGTCATGACATGAAAAAGGTAGGCAACACAAGTATAAATGATCCTTTTTGGCAATTTTTTGTCCAGTCTTTTGGACTAGATAGAAGTAGGAAGAAAGCTAATTTTGGAGGAAAGGATTTGGTAGAAGAATCCAAGATGCTGTTATTTTAGCTTTTAAAGTTCCATTTGCTACAATAGTGAAATAAAGAGGGCAAGTTAAATTTCAGGATGTTTCACAATGATGGACCCAGTCTGATGAGATTGGATGTGTTTTTGCAGATTCCTGTCTTGCCAGCTGGATCTCCCTTGCTTCTTCCAGGACAGAGGAGGTTGAAAGAGCCAACAGGAACTGAGAAGGTAAGTGTCACCGCTTCCAGCCTGCCATATTTTGAAATTAAACATGGATTTAACAGATTTCAACGTGTCATAGCCATACAATTTATACAATTCATTAAGCCACATTTAAATGAAAAGTAAGTGATAACCCTCCCATTTAAAAATAATTGAGCAAATGTTTTTATATTGAACTGAAACACTTCATCTATTGACTACTACACCCAATATGGGAGTAAAAGCACAATATGGATCTGAAACTGACCTTAGATTACTCTTCCAGCATGTTAGAAGTGTGGGCAAGGGATGTCCCCTTTTCTTCTTGGAGGGCTGGGGAGAGAGGTCAAGGCTGAGAAAGTGCACCTGCAGCTTTCAATGGCCCTCTTGGGGCGGGGGTGGCGGTGGGGTCAGGGACAAGGTGTGAAGTCTGTGGACTCAGGGGTCGGGTTGCCATATTGAGTAAATAAAAATACAACCCATGCAATGTTAGGGCTATACTTCCACTAAAAAAAAATGGTTTGTGGTTTATCTGAAATTCTAAGTTAAGTGGACATTCTGTTTTTAATTGGAAACCTTACATGGGAGGGAGTTGCACGGAGAGGGATCTGGGAAGAACATCAAGAAAAGAAGGAGTCTACAGAGTGAGGGGTAAATATTAGGGTAGAGGTTGAAGATAACATTATTTCTGGGTTGTGTACATAGAATGAGATTTGTATAGAATTTCAACGGACACACAGGGGCAAGGTGCTGGTCAGGGAGGCCATCAGATGATATCAGTACTGATTCTTGAAGACCAGAAATTACCCACAGATGGAAGATGCTGGGAGTTGAGGGAGGGTTTTCCAGGCAGAACAAAGCATGTGCAGAGGCACAGAGGGATAAAACAACACCAGTATTTACCTCTAGGAAGTCCTTCTGGTCCCACTGGGGGCGGGGGGGGGGCAATTCATCCTTCTTTGCTCTGTGCTTTCCTAGTCCTTTATTGGAGACTGAATCCCCTTGCTCTTCTACCTTTTGCTGTTGAGATGTCTGTGAAGTGGGCCCCATCAAGTTGCAAGTGAGAGGTTATAGGACAGACCCCAGACCCATCATCCACTGTCCTAGTTGAGCCGTGCAACCAACAGTGAACCTCGTTGAACAGACTCCACTTTTTGCAGAAGATTGGTAACAAACAACATGAAACGTTCCAACAATTTTTCAAGCAATGCAAAATTTGCATATATGTATATGTACTTAAGTAAACATAAAGAATTGATTTATAGGACATCAGAGCTGAAGTATCTAGGATTGTTTCCCCACAAGAGAAGTAAAAATATGAAAGCAAACCAGTTGGAAATGGAAGTCAAATTGGTTACATTCTCTAGGATTTATCCTCAAGCCGATCCACACTGCCTAAGTATATAGAGTGATTTCTCTCTTGCACCACTCAGCAGTTGACTGCCTTTGAATATTATGTTTCAGAGGAGAAGATGTCCTGTATCTTGCATGTGATGCCTTTATCCCTGTGCTTAGAAGCTTCACTTGCTTAAAGTTCTTCAACTTACGGTGCTGAGTACACAGATAAATAGGACCGTGCTTTCTGCCCTTGGGGTCACAGAGGCTGAGGAGGCTCGGGTGTGTGCAGAAAGGAAACTTTCTGGCCGCCCTCTTCCCACGATGGTGTGATTCAGAGACGAGCTCACCCAGAGATAAGAACTTCAAAAAGGTAGTTTCCCCTAATAGCTTTGAGACGTAAATAAATTTCCTTTTTGTTTAAAAAATGCTGTTTTCCAGGGGTACCTGGGAGGCTTCGTCGGTTAAGCGTCTGACTCTTGATTTCAGCTCAGATCATGATATTAGGGTTGTGGGATCAAGCCCCAAGTCATATTCCATGCTCAGCGCTGTCTGCTTGAGGATTCTCTCTCCCTCTCCCTCTGCTTCCTCTGCCTCTCTCTCTCTCTCTCTCTTTCTCTTTTTCTCCCTCAAATACATTTAAAAAACATCTTTTAAAAAAATCCTGTTTTCCAGAACTGTACCAGCCAGAGTAAGCGGTTTTTGTTGTTGTTTTTGTTTTGTTGGTAGTGAGGAAGGCTATTTGGGAAATTACACTTCACCAAGCAGCTAAGCATTCTGAGTGGTGGAGTCTTTCAAGTCTGGGAGCATTTATCTTGCTTCTGAAGTTAATGCTGTACATTGTTTTTCTCTTTCCTTCTCTTTGCACATTTCCTCCAAGTGCTGGCCATCCAAGGATTGGACTCAGACTTCTGAGGACCTATCTGGGCTTTTCCTTACCTAAGAAATAGCCCATATCTGGCTCTACACTCCATTGGGAAATTTGCCTTTTTCGGCACTTCGCAGAGAGCCTGGTCTCCTTTGCCTTTCTTGGCCCTAATGCCTCCCTTAGAGGAGGAATAAATTCCACGCTTTCTTTCTCTTTCTCGGGGCCCACTGAGGGTTGGATTCTGCTCCCCTGCGCCACCTGCTGTAACCAGCTCTAAACACAGCCTTCCCAGTCTCCAGCCCCAGGCCCCCAGCAGGAGCCAGAGCCAAAATCTCAGACCAAGCAGATGTTACTTAGACTGCCAGCTTTCTGTCCTGGTCTTATCTGGGCTGCCTCCGCTGGCTGGATAGATCAGAATCCCAGATGTCCCCAGATGACTTGCCTCAAGTCACGCAGACCCTGAGCTCCTTGGCCAGAAGGAGGGAGCCTGCCAGTTAGGGGGTTGGTGACCTGCAGCTCCTGCCAGGTTCCTGAATATGTGGTCAGGGGAGGCCAGCCTCTGCCCAGCAGTGAAAATGCAAATGAATTTTTTTCACTATGTCAATATACACATGGCCCTTGTCCTTGAATGGGCTCTCCAACACGTCTCCAGCATGTTCCCCGATTGGGCCACTAGTTTCTTTGCAATTTGCTCAGAAATTAGAAACTTTGCTTTGTTTTTTAAGTACTCTGGACTTTTCTGTGTCCGCAAAACTTGGTGATTCTAACCAAGGGGCCACAAAAAAAGTACAGTGCTGCTTTTTATTAGCTAAATTAAGTACCCCTCCCCTATTTCCTATTCTAGGTTGAAAATCTCTTGATGTGAGACTTATGCATTTGTTTATCATCCATCATACAGAGTCTGGAACACAGTAGGTTTTCACAGAAGCTTTTTGGAAGTCCTTTTCTATTTGTCTATTAAATGTAAAACCTGTCAGGCCTGAGACTTGGATAGTTCATTCCTGAATTAAGCCTGAAAAAAATAAAGCTGACTTGGTAGAAAGAAATCATGAGTGATGGTAGTGATTTCTACTATTACCTGATAAGAATGAGAAATGTAAGCCACTGTTGTCTCCTGACGTTAGAAAAAATAGCAAGGTATGTATGTGTGCAGGAGACAGTCAGGTTAGATCTGAGATAGAACTTACTGAGAGCAGAAGTTACCGTATACTCACTACAAAGGAGGGTTTATCCCAGCAACTAGTCTAGAGATAGATACACGCCCATTTAGTTCAGTAAACATTTATTGAATTCCTAATTATGCCAACACCATACTGGAAGCTGGAGTTAAAAAGATTAATGAAGTCCGGTCCCTGACCACAGGGAAGACTGAGACAAATAGATAGTTTCAGTGTCATTTTTTCAGTCCTAGGAAAGATGTGTGCCTGGGGTGTTGTGGGTGCATGATGAAGGGGCACTAATTCAAGCTACGTAGTCAGGGAAGTCTTCCTGGAAGAGGTAATATTTATACTGAGTTTTATCATCAGGTGAGAGATATCTAGATGAATAAATGCAGTCAGTGCATTCTAGGAAATGGGTAGCTAGATTAATTGACATAGAAACATCTTTAGATCATAGAAAATCCTCTCAAATGTTCTGAGTTGTCATCTGAGAAATGATATTGTCCCATCAGAAATGTCTTACAGTCCTGATGGGAAAAGGGGGGCTTGGTTTTCTGTTCCGTGTTTGACTTGTCACCTTATTGGGACAGGCTTTCCTGGATTTAGGAGATTGGAAAAGGTAAAGGAGGGAATCTTGTTTTCCTCTGCCTCCGAGGGTCATGATTCTTCAAGCAGCCTCTCTGCTCCAACATTCAGGGCCCATTCAGAGCTGACATGTCCATGATTCTTCAGATCCTATGCGTTTGGGGTCTGCCTACAAAGCCATGGGATGCAGGAGGCCATCTGAGGAAGGCTAGGGCTGAAGCCTGCCTGCTGGGTCAGAGAACAGAAACAGACACTACCTAGAAACTCTCTCAGCAGCTACTTTTTGAATTCTACTTTTTGAATCACCAGGCCCCATTGTACAGATGGGAAAACTGAGGCTGACGCCCAGTGGAGCTGCCTCCCACATCCTGGGGAGTAAGAGGCAGCTCCTCTGTATTCATTTAGCTTCTTGTTTCTTACGAGAAACAATGTGCTGCAGTGAGTACCTCGGGGTGGGAACCTGTGAGAGGCCTTTTCCCAGAAAGAAGTGCTTTTGAAGTGGCAGGCAAGTCAGTAATGGCCCGTTTCCAGTGGACACCCTGCGTATTGGGCCAGCATCGTGGGGTGGGGGTTCCCAGCCTCCTGCAGGGAGGTCATCCAGTCCCAGCCAGGGCAGCTGCTGTCCTCCATGCCCTGGACCACCATCAGAGAAGGGAATCCAAGGGAACACAAAGAGTGCCTCCCGGGGCTGCAGACCTGTGCCCTCCACGCCCACTGGCCCGAGGCGGGCCCCAGTGGGGCTGGTGCCAGGCGCTGTGCCCTTCCCCACCCCTTCCTGGGCCCCTCGGCTCATCTGCTGGCTTTTAGAACTGCAGCCCTCCTGAATGGGGCTTTGTGTATGCCCCAGGAGCTGGCTCCGGAGAGCCCTGATCGAAATGCTGAACAGAGATGTCTCCTCTGGATCCAGGCGCAGCTCGGCACGGTGCCCGTCTCATGGGAGGGAGGCGGGCCTTTCTTGTGCTGCCTTGTTGCTCCAGATCTGGGAGCGAGCCGGGACCCGGATGGAGGGGGGAAATGTTCTGCACCCCTGCACAGCGGGGTCATCGGCAGGGCCACGGGGATGCCAGCGCTGTGGTCGGCTCCCCTGAGCTCCCTTTCCCATTCACTCTCTTCGCTACTTCGCCCCCAGAGATGAGGGTGGTGGTGTGAGTACCAAGAGGCAGGTTAAATGGCCCCTCTGGATGTGCCAGGCATTTTATCCCATCGAATCCAACCTTCCCAGCAATCCTGTGAGATACATCGTCTTACTACCCCCATTTTACAGGTGAGGAAACCAAGCTTGGACATGTGAACCTGCACTGGAAATTATTATTTTTTTTTAAACTTTATTCATTTGAGAGAGAGAAAGAGCCTGAGTGGGGGGAGGAGCAGAGGGGGAGGGAGAAGCAGACTCCCTTTTGAGCAGGGGACTGGACGCAGGGCTCCATCCTAGGACCCTGAGATCTTGACCTGAGCTGAAGGTAGAGGCTTAACCACTGAGTCACCCAGGTGCTCCTGCACTGGAAATTCTGAACACAGATTGGGTGGGGCTCTGCCCTGGCCCCTCCTTCTAGCCCTCAAGGTGTCTCTTACAGACATGGGAAGTCCCTAAGGCCACTTCATGCTTGGCTACCTGGAAAATCACCATGCTCTGGAGTGCTGGCAGACTCAGGGGACCCCCAGGAAAGCAGAGTCTGGTTCTGGCAAAATGCAGACAGCTTCTTGGCTTTCCAAAGTCCCATTGTGTTTACACTGTCATCCCTTTGTGTGTGTTTTTTTTTAAACCCAGAATGCATTTTGTTTTATAAGAGAAGAGAAACTGTGGATGTAAGGAAAAGCTTGGGGGCATAGTTACATACAGAAAATTTTGCTGAAGGACCCTACCCTCACGCCCAGGAGATAGCATGGTGCATGAGGGCCAGAGCACGGAATTCCTTGCAGGTGCTGGTGGCCCCAGCTCATCTACCCACCGCACAGGTCTGGCCTGGCATCCTGCTTTATGAGAGGGGATAAGAATTAACGCCGGGTGTCACCAGAGAAATACAAATTAAAACCACAGCGAGATACCACCTTACACCAGTCAGAATGGCTAAAATCAACAAGTCAGGAAATGACAGATGTTGGCGAGGTTGCGGAGAAAGGGGAACCCTCCTACACTGTTGGTGGGAATGCAAACTGGTGCAGCCACTCTGGAAAACAGTATGGAGATTCCTCAAAAAGTTGAAAATGGAGCTACCCTACGACCCAGCAATCGCACTACTGGGTATTTATCCTAAAGACACAAAGGTAGTGTTCCTCAGGGGCACGTGCACCCGAATGTTTATAGCAGCAATGTCCACAATAGCCAAACTATGGAAAGAACCTAGATGTCCATCAACAGATGAATGGATAAAGAAGATGTGGTATATATATACAATGGAATATTATGCAGCTATCAAAAGAAACGAAATCTTGCCATTCGCAACAACATGGATGGAACTGGAGGGTATTATGCTGAGCGAAATAAGTCAATCAGAGAAAGACAATTATCATATGATCTCTCTGATATGAGGAACTTGAGGGGCAGGGTGGGGGGTTGTGGGGGGTAGGGAGGGAAAAATAATGAAACAAGATGGGATGGGGAAGGAGACAAACCATAAGAGACTTCTAATCTCATAAAACAAACTGAGGGTTACTGGGGGGTGGGAGGGTAGGGATAGGGTGGATGGGTTATGGACATTGGGGAGGGTTTGTGCTTTGGTGAATGCTGTGAAAGATGTAAGCCTGATGATTCACAGACCTGTACCCCTTGGGCAAATAATAAAAATAAAATTAAAAAAAAAAAAAGAATTAACGCCGGGTGTTGGGTTCTGAAGCAGTCTGGTCAGGTCAAAATGTAGGCACAAATCTTTGAGTTTTTTCCTCCAGAGGTAGATGTGACAGTAATGATAACATCTATATTCACCTATCTCGTCTCTCATACATCTATGGCAGGACTGGCTAGCTTGAGACATGTGATCTATACCTTTCTTATGGAGCCAAGCTCGGTGACCCTTTTCAGGGACAGAAATGTTAACCATGGCTTTAAGAACAGCTCTGTCACCTAAGCCAAGTGGCCAAATGAGAAGGGCTGTATTGCAAAGAGGCCATAAGCAATCCATGGTAAAACAAACACACAAAAACAGCAGGAGAAACGTAGGTTAGGTCTTAAGAAGAACTTCCCAACTGCTCAATGTGTTGAGATAATCAGGCAAGATTATAAGATGTCCTCCAGAGTTTGTGTTTGCTTTTTTGCTTTCTAGGCTAGAATGACTGTAGTCCATACAACTTCTGGGGATTGGGGAAAGATTCTCATAGGCCTGATGTAAAGGAAGGCCCCTTTGGATTGTTCTTCCACACGTGACAAGAAACTCTAGAATGGGGATCCGCAGAATTGTGTGTGATACACTGTATTCCGCCCCTCCCTGTGAGGAGTTGACATCCAAGCCAGTCACTGGTGCACCAGCCCCAGAAAGGACAATGTTATAAGGATGGGTAATGTGACGGACTCACTGTTCTATGCATTATTCTCCAAGTTACTTTCACGGCCCTTTATGCATTGCTCCGATATCCACTCTGTTTCCTTGAGTGTGTTCCTCCATTAAACCATTGCAATCATCATGGATTATTATTAGAGTCCAACTGTGGTGATATATGATAAATACTAATGGTTCGAGTAACTGAAGCGTAAGTGCAGCAGAGGAATACCCATCACGATCAAGATAATAGTCAGAGATGATTAAGTTCCAAGATGTAGGGTGTTGCACACGTAAGTCACAAACATCTCTTCATTTCCTTTCACTTCCGGCCCTCCCTCACTTCATATGTCACCATTCTTTGGCATTTTCCTTGGGAGTCCCTTATTTCTCCTTGACTTTGCTAGTCTAATTTCTGAGAGTGGGACTCACTATTTAAACAACAGTTAAAGGCAACGTATTCAAGAGCATGAGAGATAATTCAGGGAAGATGTCAGAATGAACCTCTTGATTGTAACAAGGAGCGTATATAGGAGAGAAACTTGGTAGCACAAGTACAGTCCACCTCAGGTGCACCGGCTCCATGAAGTGGGAGCAGTTTTTTGGATCTTGGTCCTTTATTCATAGGGTAACATGGGAGTCACTGGACAACTTAATCTTTGTGAACAAAGCTGACCATTTATTTGCTGGACTTTGGTCAGTAGGCAGTGCAGAGTCACTATGTTTGGACTGTGACCAGTGGGCAACAGACCTTCACCAAGAGTGTTTGAACGGAAGAGGGACAGGATCGGGGGCATTCATCGGGAAGACTAAACTGAAAGTCGCACGTAAAATGGATTATGGTGGGTAGATATGATTCCTGGGAAACCAGTGGGAAGAGATAGCAAAAGCCTAACAGAGAAAACAAGAGAACGTCACCAAGGACAATTGCAGCAGGAGTACAAAAAGGGATTAATGCAAGAAGACGTGGAGGAAGAGTGGTCAGAGCTTGGCAACTCAGCAGCCACAAAGGAGGGCTAGGCCAAGGGAAGAATGAACTCTGCCACGGTCACTAGCAGAGTCCCCAGGGAGCCGCTGGGCACTTGTCCAATGGTGAGGGGTAGTAGTTGAAATTTCTGCACTTTTCTTGCTGAGAAAAAAGGAGGGATCAGCAGTGGCCTATAGCTGTGCACGCTTACCTCCATAACCTATTATAATGGGTGGAATATGGCTTTGATTAAGGGTGAGTCAAGATCAGAAATAGGGTGTTGGACACAGGTTTGCATTTCCATGACGGGCAAAGCCATCGCGTGGTTCCCATTGCTGCTGCTATGCCCCCACTCTTAATGGGGCTGATATCTAATACTTGGCTTGCTTTTTGTTAGTGGGGTTCTCCTCACACAAAAGTGGAGGGAATTCTACAAAGACTTGAGAGGGAAACATTTAACAGAAAATGCCATGGCAACATCCAGCATGAGCAACAATATCAGGTGACTTGTAGTGTTTCATACTCTTCCCCCCCCCCTCACTTTTCTTGTCACCATTTCCTGACTCATAAATCCAGGGCTCTGATACCAGATATCCCTGGCTTTAACAGTGAAAAGAGGAATGACTTGCAATTAAGTTCTGTGTTCACTGCTCTTGTGCCTCCTGAAGACAGAAAGCCTTGGGAGATGGAGTGAACATGGCATCTTACTAGGCTCCACAGTTAAAGATCATACCATGGGAACAGTGGGCTTGTCTCGTTGGCATCTCCCCAGGGCCTCTCAGATAACCTGGTGGCACATTCTTTTATGCTAACTTCAGGACAAGAAAGAATATTCTTTGGATGGGCAAAGCCCAGATGACTAAAGCTCTTTCTTTAAATGAAAAACCCAGGGAGGGGAGGTTCCTCTTTCTATAATCCAGGTTGGTTTCTGGCCAGGGACCTATGAAATCCCCTGAAGATGAACAGCTCCTGGGAGTCTAGCCGTCTTCTTAATTAAAGACAAGAGATCCGACTCTTCTCATACCCCACTTGGTTGTTCACCTTGAAAGCTGCCATTAGCCTAAGTTGGCCTTTCTTTCCTTGTCAAAAATGCTCAGACCTACACTTCATTAGTTGATACAGGAAAACTAAGCATCCCTATAGTTAAGTCAGGCAAAGTTCAGACTGTAAAAGTTCCTCCGAAGCACAGGGATGTGGTTACTTCTCACTGCCAGTCCCCAGGGGGCCTGGAACTTGCTGGAGAGCTTCTGGATGAAACAGAGCTGGGGCTCCCATGGAAGTTCACTCCTATGAGGGGAGCCAGCACCAACCCTCTTGCTCATAATGCCAGGCTTTTTGATAAGGGCACTGAAAACAGCTCAGGTTCCTACAATGTATTTACCCATCTGAAAATGAGCTTTGCCCTGATTTCGTTGTCTTCTAAATTAAAAATGGCGGGTTTGACCCCAGCACCCTTTTGTTTCTGTCTAGGTAAGAAAGTGCAGTACCAGATGCTTACTCTAGGTATCTCTGGACACGTGCGGGTCATCTTGGCCTGTGAGAATAGTTCAGATTTTCTTTTCCTAGAGACTCTGTTTTTCCAATCTGAAGAATACCCTCGGACTTGGAGCATGAACCTACAGTGCTCTTGCCTTCATTAAACATGAACTGATGCCAAGAATTGAGGACACACTTCTATAATCGTTTTGTTGTTCTTATCATTGGAAGGCTGCTTGGCTGATCTTGTAGGCACCTCTCAGAAGCAGTCAGTTCTCAATGATCTGCACATGGATTCCATGCTTTGTGAATTATTCATGGATAATTTAAAATTCCAAACGGGCTATGGCACTGCTTGACATGCTTCCATTAAGAGATCCCTCAATGTCCTCCTCTCAGCTAGGGTTACCTATGGAATGTGATACATTCTGATATTAGCATAATACAAAGTAAGCCGGGACTTAAACTTATTGTAAAGTCATCCTATAAAGATTTTCAAATCAGAAAAAAAAATAACTTTAGAGCAATCCTCTTGTGGAATTGGATTTCTTTCTGCCCAAACACATCCCTCCATGATTACATAGGGCTTGTCATTTCTATACCAATTCTGTCTTCCTCCCCAAACCAGAACTTACAAAAATGTAATTGCAATGTTGTCAGAGGGTATTGACACATATAAGTTCTTCTGCCAACTCAAGATCCTATGGAGCTTGCACTAAAAGCTTCCCTAACCCTTTCTCAAGACAGGCTTCAAGGGAGCTGACTCTGAGCCATCTTGTCCATCTTCAATAGCACGAAACCCAATCAAGCAATGTAAATCCAAAGTGAAAATTGGTCTTGCCTCCTCCCCTCTTTGGTAAAAGTATCCCATGCCTACTCCACCTTAAAAGTGGAACGTGCCCTTTTTGTGTGCAGAGACTGCCCGAAGTCGGCCCCCTGCTCTTTCCAGGGAGGGAATGTAAGCAGATACCCGAAGAAACCACTTGGCTCAGCAGTTTTAGGGCTTGTTGTAATTGGCCTGGCCTAAAAGAACTCAGCAAACTGCGTGTGTGCCAAGGAAAATGCAAATCCTTCCCTGAAGCAGGCGTTTAGGGTGGGTGAGAGAAGCGGGCTCATCGGTGAACCCAAAGAGAAAAGCAAGACGGACAGAAAGTTTGGGAAATCAGAGAGGCTCCTTAGGGACCATTTCTTTCACTTAGCCATGGGTGGTGGCCACCCCAACGGAACTGGTCAGACCAGGCAGGGCGAGAGGAGTCTAGTGGGGAAGATCTTGAGGAGGAGGCTTCCTCCTTCTATTAGGAGTCTTGCTGTTTCCCTTGAGATCTAGAGCTGGTCTTTTTGCCCGGTGTGGATCCCCACCGGTGGCCCCCGTGGTTCCCTGCTGGGCTCAGCATCCACCACTGTCCTCTGGACCCTGGGACGTTGACGGGGGTACTCCCTGCTCTTGAATCTCTATGGCTCCTCACATCTCTTTTCTGTAAAAACTAGGAGCCCAGTTTTTTATGTCTGCTGGTTTTCTCCACAGCACCCTAGAACTCTCTGCAGTTTCTTCTATGCTTGGCTGCCCTCTCCTCCTTCCTCTTTATTTGTGACCTCTGTGAGGGTGGGCCCCCGTTGTCCTGACTACATTCCTAGTGCTCACCATGGCCCTTGGTCCATAGTAGTTACTAGACAAATGACTGTTAATTGACTAATAGTAATTCAGATTACTATGGGATTTTGACAGCATGACTTTTTGGTAGCGTTTTGATTTCTATTTCTATGACGTAGCTGAGCATGTGGGAGGTGTAACAGTCCTCCACAGCCAGGAAGGTACTCTTGATCGCCCTCTGAGAAATGAGCTGGTCAGGGTCGGCTGGGTGGCTCAGTCAGTTAAGCATCTGACTCCTGATTTCGGCTCAGGTCGTGTTCTTGGGGTCATGGGATCGAGCCCTGAGCTGGGCTCTATGCTCATTCTCTCTCTCCCTCTGCCTCTGCCCGTCTCCCTGCTCTCTCTCTGAAATAAAAAAATAAAATAAATATTTTTTAATAAAAGAAAAATGAGCTAGTCAGAGAAATGGAGAAACCAAGTCCTGTGATGAGTCGAGCTTCCTCGCTGCCTCTTCCACTCACATCTTTCAGTGCGTAGGGTCTTCCTTCCCCTCATGGTGCAGCCTCACCCCCACCTCTTCCCATCTCTTGAAACCCTGAGATAGTCTTGGAAACAGCTCAGGTATCTTGGACCTCCCTGGAGGCTCTCTCTTCACTTCTTCCAACCTTTAAATTTCCCTTATCACTCTCCTGTTCCTCTCTTCCATCCCTAACCTCTATGTCCTTTCCCTCATCCATTTAATGCCCTCTGTCCCCTCTACTCAAACACAGGTGCATTCTTGAACACACTGTTTTTCTCATCTGCCACCCTCACCAGCTTTCCACTTGAATTTACAGCCCTGTCCTGGGTCTCAACACGCAAGCCATTCCAGACACAGGCCACCTGCCAGGACCTCAGAGCTCCGTGGTATTTCTTCCTCATCCATAGTCTTCACCTTGCTTAGTTATCTTGCCCCTAGTCTTCCATCTGCCCACCTTGCACTGGAAGGCTTGCACACGCATGCAAAAGGCAGTGTAACACACAACAATTTCACCTGGGCTTTTACCAGTAACATGTGGAATTAGAGGTGATATTTTAAATATTTACTCTATTTTAAAATCCTGATTCACTTTAGGTTCTGTCTTTACACTAATGGTACCATTTTTCTTTTTCCATGTTTCCTTGTCTTGCTGGTGCGTTTTGAATGTGTACCTTTTGCTTACTCCGCATTAGAATGGCCTGTGATGTAATTAGCTTTGAAGGTGGCTTTCACACAGAGATCAGGCGGTATTCAATTAGGGAAGATATGGAATGAACTCAGACAGGAGGGCTGGGGGGTGTCCAACAAGACGACTTCTAAACCTCTCTTGAAACCTGAGATTCTCCTTAAACTGGACAGAATGTAGGAGTTTACCTTTTCCTTTGTGTCGTCCTCTCTACAGAAGGGCATTTGCCCCACCCAGGAGGTGCTTAAGTACTGGAATTAGCTGAGACAGTAAAAATAAATTGTTCCGTTGGAGGGAAAGAGAGGAAGAGGCAGCAAGGCCACTCGGGATGTGGGTGATCTTTGAACATATTAGGTCGTGAGATCCCTCAGTAGGAGCCGAATGCTTCGTGTGAGGATTTCACGTGTTTCTTTTGTCCAGCTTTTCCTTTCAGGCCTCAGGTTGACCATAGACCCAAACACTGTCAGAACTAGAGGGACCCCCCAGGGGTGGTTTCAGTCCAGTAGGTCAGTGTGCAAGGCCCCCTCTCCTTGACCAAAGAACCCGCCCTTCTAGCCTTCTCCAGACAGGAAGTGATCTTTCCAATCTAGGGTTGAGCTAGCAGAATGTTTTTCTTCTAATGAGTCAAATAGCATTCTCTTTGAAATCTCTCCCCATTGGTTCCAGTCTATTCCCTGACGCTCGGTAGAGCAAAATCACATCCCTTTTCTGAGAGCCCTTTGGACAGTTGAGGGCAGCCATTATTTTTGATGTGGAGTTTTATCTTCATCTGCCTGAACATTTCCAGTGTTCCCAATTCCTCGTGACATGATTTCCAGTCTCTTCTATACCTTGGTTGCTCTCTCTTCAGTGTACTCCATTCTGTCTAGCGCGGGGTCAGAATGCGATGCTCTGGCCAGCACAAAGAGGAGCAGGACTCCTCATCCCTCATCCTGTTTGTCCTCCCGCCCCTGACACAGTGCCCTTCACATGTCCAGCCCCCTGACACGTTCTCCTTGAGCAGAATCTCTGGGCTTCTATTCCATCCTTCACACTATTCCCGTTGCCCAAAGCCCTCAGTTTTAGATCCATTTGCATGAGAGGGATTTTTGTTTGTTTGTTTGTTTTTGCAGCTTTCCTTGAATTCTCCAAATCCTTATTGCTGTTTTATACTTGACTTGAGCTTATAACGAAGTTTAAGTGTTTTCAGGGCTGGTTGCTTTTTTTTTTTCTTCTTCATATTTAGCCCAGAGCCCAATATAGGTCTGAGAAATAGATCTTGAGTCTATGATCAGTAACCACATCACGAATCAACTTATCATCATCATCCTTTTGGTGGCACATAACTCCTTTTGTCTCGGCTGTTTGTTTCGTCTTGATGCCTCCAGTGTCTGCATTGCTTATGGAGAAAGAGCCAGTGAAGGAGGTTTTTAATACATGGAGTTTTATGGTTTTATTCCAAGCGCGGTCTTCCCATGTGACTCACTACAGAGCTGCCACCAACATCAGGGAGCTGGTGGAATTTAGGAGGGGTCAGCGGGAAGCAGCTTGAGATTTGGTTTGCTGAAACTAATATGAGATGCTCTCTGTTGACTCCCCTGGCCAGAGTTCCCTTACCAGGACAGCTAGAAGAGTGGCTGAGGCAATGTGATATGGTGAGAAGAGCTCTAAGCTTACACAGATTTAGGTTTGATCCCTTATCTCTGCCACTTATTTCATGGTCTGTTAACCACTGTGACCTCAGTTTCTTCATCCGTAAAGTGGAGTTAACCTAACTTCCCAACCAAGGTCTCAGAACCTGTATGATGGTGGAATGAGATCACGGGTCACAACCCATGTGGTGAGCTCTGGCCTGGGCACTGTCATCCTTTGGCAGAGTGGCTTTCTTCAGTCCCTACTACCAGTCCCCAGTTCTGGAAAATAAGGAGCATCACAATAGGCCATTGGTTGTTTCCCCTGCATTCGACATGATGATGAATTCTCCCCTGCAGTCTCTGTCTGGGACTTTCTGTGTCATACACAGCACACCATCCTCATGGTTGGAGAGTCAATCATTGCTCCTTAATTGTGCCACTCGTGGTCCTACACCGGGGAAGGTCAGTGAGCATCATTTCCTGTTCTCTCCAGAGACACAACATATAGTCTAGGCACACCAGACAGGGGGGAAGGCAGGAAAGCTCAGCCCTTAGCTCCACTGACAGTTTTCCTAGTGCCTTGGACAGCTTACTTGGTTGCATGAGCCTCTGGTTCTGTTTGCAGAAAGAGTAATTAATATATTTGATTTCCTACCTGCCTGCCAGGGTAGAGGAGAACGAATGAGACTGTATCTCTCCAGAGAAAGATACAGTCTGTTTCCGTCAAGGTGGGGAGTAGTAAATTGCCAGGGCTCCAAAAGGCCATGCGCCCACACTGGGGAGAGTCCAGGAGACTGGACCTTCAGTCTTTGCTCAGACAGCAGAGACCACGCCTGTCTCTGCAGAACAGCCCCGTGTGAATGTCCGACTTTATGATACATTTGTGCCAGTGAGGGAATTGGACATGAGGCGGAGGCAAAAGGTTGCCAATCACCACTTCCCATTCGGAGCCTATGCTGGGCGAGCCTGTGACTCATGCCACACTCACCTGGACTCAAGAGACCTCCAGGCACGGAGATTCCTGTCTCCCGAGAATATTCCCCTGACTAATTATGGAGGGTCTCAGCCCTGCACCTCACACAGAGGCCGTTCTTGTGCCTGGAGCCGGACTCCACCCCTTCTCCCTCCCCAGGGGGGGTGCGTGCACTCTGCTCCCTCGGCCCTCCTTCCTCGGAGGCTCCGGCCCCGTTGGGTCCTGCCTTGCCATGCCACGCGTCTCCCACAAGGGGGAGCCCCCGGAGGGCAGTGGAATTTTGGAAGCTGAAGTTTTCTCCTCCTGTCCTCTGATTTTCGCGCTTGACCCAACTGTGAGATTTCTTTGTTGAAATGTTGGGGCCTGAGATAACACTTCTGGAGGCCGCAGCCGAGCGCCACAGCTGATGCCATCTTGTGTTGTTTGTTATTCATTACCCAGCATGATCAGCAAAGGAGGAAAAGTAACAAAGAGCTTGAAGACTTTCATGGCTCCCAGGCCCTGGATGGAGGCAGGCGGCCTCAGCCGGACAGAACCAAGGAGGTGCCTGTGGCTGCACAGCCCAGGTAGGTGGCTGGGAGAGGACAACGGAGGGGCTCGCGGGGGCTGGAGGGGGACGGTGGAGAAGCGCAGAGTCCCTGATGGTGGGAGGGTGGGTGCAGTAGACACGGGGTGCTCAGGAGAGATTAACGGGGGGGGGGGGGGGGGGG
>LNAC01000968.1:202308-233286 GCA_002007465.1 Ailurus styani
CAGTTCAGAGAGACTGAGGGAGAGCAGAGGGAGGCGCCCCCGAAGGGAGGGCAAAAGAACAAAAATGCCCTAGGATGTGATGCAAAAGGCTGACCAGGGAGCCGGAGCCGGAGCCGGAGAGGGAGGGTTTGTGAACTGACTCAGAGACTTAAACTAGTCTGAAGTTGGTTCCAACTCTGCCGCCCAGAAACTTCACAGGACAGGAGAGGCCGAGTCTGAGAGCCAGGGCTCAGCTGCCCAAGAAGATTCAAAGTGTGAGTAGGGATATGCCTGAAAGTCCATCTAAGCCTAGGGGGTTGTGTGTCATGTGGCCACACCCACTCCGGACTCTGGACTTTCTAAACTGGAAGGAATTCCGGTCTGATGGCCTTTTCAGGTTCAGCTCAGCTCCCAGCGACTGTCTCAGACGTTCCCCTTCTTCCCTCCAGGCTCCCGCAGTTGCTCTGGGTAATGGACCAGGAGTCAGAAGTGCTCACTCTGCCACTTAGCCAGATTAGCTTAAGCAAGGAGACGTCGGAATCCCCTTTTTCTTTGTCTCCGAAAGGGAGATAATAATACATTACCGATGAGCCTTATAGGATTTTTCTGAGGATTGAATAAGTAAGATAATGTGAATAAATGCTCCTAATAGATTATAATTGCTAGCTAAATAAAAGATGGCATTAATAATAATTAATCAGTTAATATACCCTTACGCTTCTCAGCGGGGTATTTTCCTGCGAACTTTGGAGGAATGTGTGTGTACTATTTGCGGGAAAATTTAAGTACATGACCCCTAATTGCCACATCACTTTTTAGAGTAACCTCTTTGGCAGATAAGTGGGAAACTTTGTGTTCTTTCCCTTTTAGCCACCTTCAAATGTTCTCTTTCCCGGCCTCAGCTACACTTTCCTAGTTCGCAAACATGCAGATAATGATTGATGGTGTCTGCTTGACTATCTGGACTAGAGATTTGTCTGTGTCCTTGACACTGTGCTGCTCGAGTAAATGTCACAGTGTGTCTCAGGCACATGATCAGACTTGACTTGGAAGAAGCGAATAAGAGGCCGTGTTTATAATCCCGTCGCCATATTCCCTGCCTGGAATGTTTTTTCCAGGCTTCTCGTTACTTATTCATTAAAATGTCTCAGATGGGAAAATGGGGTCTACACAAGCCTACGAAGGCTGGAGTTGGCTTTGATACCTGTGGACTCATTCACCCTTCCTTCCAGAAACCCTTCCTTTCTGGAACCTTCTGGTTCCAGAAGCAGCGTGGTGTGTGGGGAAGGTAGTATGGACCATGGGCAAACCCCTTGACTTCCCTGAGCCTTCTCTTTCAGTCTGTCAGATGAACTTGCTACGACCCTTTCTTACTGCATCCAGCTGTACATGTGAGGCACCCGTGAGATTATACCTGAACACACCAGAAGTCTGTAACTCTGCAGCATTATATAATTATAAGTCATCATCATTGTTCTGCTGCATGTCCCTTACTAACAACCTCCCCACATTTCACAACCATAATTATTTTAAAAGCTGCCTTTCCCCAATGTTCATGTAGTCTCCTATTTCTTTTCTTCTCCCCCAACTGACTAATAAATTAAATATCAATAGAGATGTTAAGTTTAAGTCATATGCCTACTCACCTTCAAAAAGGTTGTATCCTCTCTAAAGCATGTGCATAGCCACACAATAGGTCCACAGACTGTATTTTTCTAAAACCTCTGTATGCATATATGTATGTTCCTTCTTTCCAGCAGGTACTTACTCCCCTTTTCATACAAAATATATGCAAATGTAGATTTGAGCAAAACACATACGCTGACAATCATGCAACATACTCCCTCCGAGAGCACAGTTGTTGGGGAAGAGGAATGAGCACAGCACCGTATAAGCATTTCAGCAATTCTGGAGTCCAGCAGTGACCGCAATACACGATTCATGTGGTTAAAAAAAAAAAAATCATGGATCAATTTCTGCCCTGTTCCTAGTAATGAATATCAATATCTGCCTCTTCCAGACAGATCCTCAGCAGCTTCAGATATTTTTAAATGAGTTTTTTAAAATACATTTGCAAAGTCAATTATTTTGAATCTCATCTGAAGCAATTAAAAAAAAAACATCCTGACATTTCAGGTGATATTTTTTCCCAAGTAAAATAATTATAAATAATACTAATTATGAACAAATCATTCAGTTACTCTCAGCCTGGTTCAACCTTTAGGTTAATAAACCAATCCATTAAAATTCATCCTGCTCAAAGGACCAATTTGTTAAAAAATGTAGTGACCTTTCACCACAAGTATGATGGATATTTTCTTTAACAATAATCAGAGCTGTCTTTCCCAGAAGAGAGTGTGGTCAAGTGGTAGACGCGGTCGACTAGGGATCTGGTAATACTTCTAGATTAGATATGAGATGATGTTGATGATGACGAAGATGAATGTACAAAATGGAAACTCTGTTTCAAAAACTACCTTAAAGAGAAGTCTGAAAATTGCAGGACGATTGCTCAGAAAAATGGTTTTATCATTCTTCATAGCAGGAAGGATTTTAGATATGGCCCTGTCTGCTTCTGGTGTTCATTCTATCCAAAGATGTAGGGCAGGGATTTGCAAATAGGGCTCTTGGGCCAAATCCAGCCTGCCACCTGTTTCCGCGAATAAAGTTTTATCGGAACAAAGCACAGCTCTCCATTCCCATATTGTCAATGGCTGCTTGCCTACTACAAAAGCAGTCCAGTAGCCACAACAGAGACCTAAAATATTTATTATTTGGCCCTTTACAGAAAAAGTTTGCCAACCCCAGTTGTAGGGTGATGAAAAAAACAAGTTATCTTCGAATTTAATAGTACCAACTAATATTTGAGCAACACTTTACAGTTTATCAAGTCTGACCATGTTATTTTGTAACGGTATTATTACCCTCCTGTCACTGATGAAAACATTGCAAACTTTCCCATGGCCGTTCAGCTGTTAACTGGTGTAGGTAGACCATGACCTTCCGAAGAGAGAAGGGTGCAGCCCTGAGGGCCGCCATTGGAGCAGCAGCGGAAGGGGGCTCTCAAACCACAGTCATGGTCGCCTATCTCTTTCAGTCACCCAGATGTGGTTGTTGCCATAGGAGAGGAGAGGAGGCAATACTCTTGACATTGTGTTCCCTCTTTATCTGACCTTGGCCTGGATGATTTTACACTCGTTCTGCTTCTGCGTCCCTCTTCTCATCACCAGAGCAACACTAATAAACAGAAAGGAGGAAAAAAAAATGCTTTGCAGTCAAACAAAGCTAAGCTTTATTGCCTCAACTCTCACTTATCCATACTGAAGGAATGTATCCGCCCCGAAATTGGCACCGTGGCATGGCTATTCTGCACCAACCAGAAACAGAGACGTCTTTGTTTTGGGAACATGCTATCTCTCTCTCTCTCTCTTTTTTTTTAAGTTTGCTTTTTGAAATGGCAAATCCCCCTCTTAATTACGTGCTGCTTTTACTCAGTTTAGTATCAAAATTATACTTTTCCCCGCCGAGCTCGTTTCATCTGCTGGCAAGGTGAGCTATGAGGTGCTGCATACTAGGACCAAGGACGCTTCGAAGGAAGACCTTGCCTTTGAGATCCATAGATATAAAACACATTGCTTGCAGATGCCAAAGATTTTCATAACCGTATGCTTTCTTGGAATGGAAGTAAGGGAGACAACAAGAGAGATGAGAGTGAGACACTACTATGTCAAACCTTCCCTGAAGATTCCAAGCCAAAGATAAGGATTGAAGCAACTGAGCTATCTCAGTTTTTCCGCTCAACCAACCTTTATCTGGAGTGTCCACTGTGGTAGATGCTTCAAGGAGTAGAAGGAGTATCACATCGACTAAGCTTCGGATATACTGATAACTGATTTATTGGAGAAACGAACACGTACATTTGTGTCTATAGTACAAATTAGAAATAAGCAACAGAATGGAGGTACAAATAAAATCCGAGCATGCTCAAAGGAGAAGTTGTTTCTTCTTATTAGACAGTCACTGAAGATCTTGTGGAAGAAGGTGGCATTTTGTGAGACTGGGGCATATATGGGTTTTAGACATTTGGAAGCAGAAGTAGGTGGGCATTCTAGGAGCAAGGAGAGAGAACAAAGTCAGAAAGCAAAGCATAGGATTTATATGTGATCAGAAAACCATTCACTCCATTTGAAGCATCTGGTTACACAGGAGTAGAGGAAGATAAGGTCAGCGAAAAAGGTCAGAGTCAGAGTCTAGAGGGCCTTGAAATACAGGTTAAGAAGTTTCGTCCTTACTATGTGGATGATGAGAATCCGTCCATGTTCTTCCGCAGGAAAATTGCATGATCATACCTGTGATTTGGAACAAGATGTAACAGATGTTTGGAAAGGTCTTGGAGGCCAGGTAACCAGTGAGCAGCTAAACCAATGGGCCAGGTAGGATGGAGAAGGTTACACCTTCATCGTGTGCTCTCCTCACGAGACTGCTCCTCTAGAACCTGACTATCGTAGGTTATAGCCCTGGCAGAGGGCTTTCTGAGGGCACTTATTTAATGGCATGCCAGTGGCATTTACTCATAAAACCAAAAAGCCATTGGGGCCAGAAATAGGGGTTTTGGTTACTTCCCCAGACAGGATGCAGTTGGGGTGATTATACATGTGATTCATCGAGGTCGGGAAACAAGGCCTCCACAAACAAACACCCCTCCCCTCCAAGCCCAGTGACTCACAGCTTCATCAGCTTGGAAAGCTCTAGAGTCCAGGCAGAATTGGGTGTATGATGTTAAATCACAGTTCTTCAGTGTTCATTGTTGTAAGAGAAATATTTTTATTCATTCTTTCAATCGTTCAAGCCATGAGCATTTATTGAACTCTTACTGCTTTAGGCACAGAGAATGTGGAGTTATAAAACATGGTTGCTGCCCTAAAATCTTCCCCAGTTTATCTGGGAAAACAGATATAGCATCAAGAAGAGGTAGAGTATCTGACAAATGTTATAATAAAGAAAGGCAAACAGTACTAGAGGGTCAGAGGAAAGACCCCTTATTGCTCTGAAAGAGGAAGGGTGGCTTTGGCATCGGGTCCTAAACTATTTGTCATGTATTCATTCATTCATTCATTCATTCATTCATTCATTTAACAAATAATTATCAGGCACTTCCTATACACCAGACATTGTTCTAGATGTGAGATTCATGGTTTTGTGGAGTTTCCATTCTGGAAGGAAGATCCAAATATTAAATACACTTGGGAACCAAACAAGCAAATCCCTACCCTCAGGGAGTTTACATTCTTGTAGAGGAACATTTCAGAGAGCAGAAGCTAGCTCTTTGTTCCAAGAAAAAAGAACAGAGACAAAAGGAAGCGTGAATCTAGCCCTATGGGTAAAGAATGGAGAAAGAAGCCTCAGGTTTGGGGGTACTCAATATGACAAAAAGGCTTATATATAGACCCGAATTAAGATGTACAAGTTGCCTTGACATTCTTTGGGTGGAGTTGACAGGCAGACGATGGATACTGTTCTTACTTAAAGACGCATAGACTCGAGTCGCCAGACGTTCTGATTTTTCAGTGTCCATCAGGAAACCGAATGTTGTGGTTTGGACTCACAATTTTTCCGTACCTTCCATCTGAGTGTTCTGCAATGGCCCAGTGCCATGAAGATAAAAACTGAATACACTGGCTCCCTCCTTGCTTAAATAATATTCAGGTCAAATTCTGTAACCGCCAACTCTGACTTGGAGGTCATGCTTGATTCTCATTTTATCAGGTTGTCTAAAGTAACCAGGCCATGAGGTGGTTATTGTTATGGTACTCGTTGGAATGGGATTTGACCTATATAAGGAAAAGAACTAGGACAGGAATAGCTCTTTAGCCCATCACAGACTTGGAGAGATCCAGTATAAGCAATTGCAGAATCACAGAGCTGGAAGGGACTCAAGGTGACTTAAGGTGATCCTGGCACCCTCCTCTGGGCACATATGTGCCTGTCTGGAAATTTAATATAAATTCTAGAACTCATTATTTTAACAACACGTAAAAGTTTACCCGCCCGGAATATAGTTTCCTTTGGGGTAGTGATGCTGCCTAGCCTCGGGCACAACATCTCTGAGGAGTCCTCAGCACCTATAGCATATTCTTTTGAATGTATTTAGTAGGGGGAAATCCTCATCTTTGCAGGATGTTTTGCATTTTCAAAAAACCAAATGCCATCTCTAATTGGTCCTGCTGAAGGATATCATTTTTGATTAAAAATGAATTTAAATGCAGCTATGAAATTATGAGGTGACATTTTTGTTTGGCTCATAACTGGTTCAAAAAGGCCTTAGCAACAATTGCAGAAGTCACAAGCTTATATTCCCACAGATGGCTAACTTGAGGGCACATGGGCTCTGGTAAGCCGGACTGTTTCGCACTCTCCTTGGTGAGCTACTTGAGGTCGAGGAGCGTGCCTTATTTGTTTCAAAATACCAACCTACTACTGAGGCAGGTGCGTGTCAGGGGCGATTTGTTGAATGAATGAAAAAACAATAATGTCATCACCTCATGTTCATATCATGCATTCTTTGTCCATTTTTATTTGTTCATTTATTTATTTTTACCACAGATGAAGCCCAGGATCACCTCTTAACCTTCAGGCTAATTAGCCAGCAAATGGCAAGGAAGCAGTCTGTGGTAAACAGAACACTGTTCTGGGAAGAGAGTTCAGGTTCTAGTGTAGACTCTGTTTTGAGCGGCAGGGGGAGTGGCTTTGGGAAGGTACCTAAGCCTCTGTCTCCAGCTTAATGAAGGGATGGAACTAGATGATGGAGATGGTCCATCTGAGGAATAAAGTATAGAGGAGTTACTCCGTGCCTATCTCCACGTTTGTTGTGGGAGAATTTTTTTAAGCTCATGGTGTTGATCAGGATTCTGTGTTTGCAAGTGACAGAAACCCATCTTGACTTCGTTGACGTACAAAAGCACATTCCAGAAGGGCAGGGGTACACCAGACTCCAGAAATCTCCTGAATCGGGGACTCAAGTGCTGCCGTGACACACTTTGTCCAACTTTGTCTTCCGTTTCCCTCTCTGGGTCAGTTTTATTCTCTCTCATCTACTTCCTCCGTGAGGCTGGGAAATTTGTACAATCTCTGGAAAGTTCCCTGTGCAAAGGAAAGCAGGTGGCTCCTCCTAGCACCCGGAGGCTAGCTGGAGAGAAGGGCAGCTCATCCAGAGATGGGGCTGCTGTACAGCCAACAAAACAGACTCTGTAAAGCCTGCCGTCCCCATTTGCTCCCCGCTCCCACCCTCCTCCTCTCGTTCCACACACATCGGCTGGTGACCTTCTACTCTTCTTAAAGGCTCTGGTCAGCTTCACCGTCTCTGAGGGCGGGCTGCTTGGGCAGCACAATTCCTTCCTGTCTGTGCTCCCAGAGCACCTGGAACCCATCTGTACCGGGAACTAGAGCTCCTCACGATGCTGGCCATGGTCTATTTACAGACTTCTCTCCCCTAGGAGATTGGAAGTTCCTCAAAGACACTAACTGCCTTAATTGGTTTTGTGTTATCTTATCTGTATATTGGATTATTTATTAATGATCAACAGCCTACTGTGTGTATTGAAAGAGAAGTAGCCCAAGATCCCTGTTCTCAAGATGATCAAGGTCCAGAGGGAAATATGACGAATATGATAAACAGACACTTACAGTGCAGTGGGTGGGATGAAGCCACCACAGGCATCCGTGCTGGTGCTATGGGAGCCCATAGCACAGAGGGTAGTGTCCGCCCTAAACAAGGATGGGGAGGGAGAGAAGGCCAGAGAATGTTTTCCAAGAGGTAGAAAGGGCCCCCCCCTGGCCTGTACTGGGTCCTGTTGAATAAGAAAATTGAGCGGCTTGTATAGGGTCTGGGGGTCGGGAAGCGTTCTTTGCCATAGGGACAGCCTCTGCAAAGCTCAGGGGTGCCTGAAAGTAGGATGTAATCAAAGGCTCGTGTTTGAATGGCATAGATAAGACAGGGATACGTGAAATAATTGGGAAATAACTTTACAATGAAATCCTAATTTTAGAATACAATGCACTAGGGGTATGGAAAGATTGAGATCACCATGGACTTACAAAGGAAATCCTTCAAAAAAATATGGGTATTGATTCACTTCATGGGGAGTTAGTTCTAAATACGAAATCAGAGAGTCTGAGTTTGAATCTCAGTCTACCGGGTATTAGCCTGGTGATAATTTCTCAATCTCTACTTTATCATAAAATGAAGACTCTTGGAATTACACTGAGGATAAAATAAGACACATAAATGAAAGTAAGGCCCTTTATAAACTTGTTATTCTTTAAATCTGATTATCTTTAAAACAGAGAGCTCTTAATTGACAGGAGTATTTGGAAGATATGAAAAGATGTATAAATATAGTTACATGGAAAGAGATGATATTCATGTTAAGTATTGTGTTAATTTTACTTACTGGCTCAAAATTTTGGTTAATGCTATTGCAAAATGCATGCTAATGAGTTGATGTAGGCTTCTTATTCATTGCTGATTCTGAGGATCTGGCAGAGAAACACTGCTTCAGGGTATGTGGTTGGACTCAGCTGGACATGTGACGTGTTAGGGATTAAGTCATTTTGATGTTGTGACTATCAGGTGTTCTCTCTGCTAAGTGAACTGCATTTCTGTAGGCAGGTTTGCCTAAGGATTTCCTTCTAGCTACAGAACCTTATGAGGTAAAACTTCCTCTTCAATGCCATGATTTCTTTCTCTTAAATGGTCACAAATAATGATGGCATTTTAAAGAGTCGTGCTGGTACAAAGGACCTGAAGAAGTGTAATCCCATTATAGCCTGTGTGAGCCCATCTTACCTCTGGTCAGGTGTGGGAGAAGGCAGGTAAGTACATCCAACAGATACGGAATGACCCATAAAGGAATCTGAACTCTTTGGGTGTATCCCAAAGGTTACTGATGAAATACTAAAATTTAGTCGATTCAGTATGTTCAGGCAGATCAGTAAATAATCTTTACTCCATGTGCTCCTTCAGTTCTCCAGAGCTCTTACCTAGTGTGTGGAAAGAAACCCCTGCTTTGTCACCCACGTCTACCACCAGTGTTGCCTCTGAGCTGATCCTTACAAGAGAGGATGACTCTAATGCTTTACTATGTTTCTGTGAGAGTGGTCCTGAGAAACATGGGCTAAGGCATTAGAGATTTGTCACTCATTCTCATTCAGTGAATAGCACACAGAACCTGGAAATGGAGACTCATTATTCCCAAGTATGGGGTCGAAGACATGGCCAGTTGCTAGTCCTCTCTCTGCACCCATGATTTGATCTACCTGGACCTCACTCTTATGATGGCCGCCTTTCTAAAACTTACTGGAGGAAGGAGAACCTGGCTCCTTCCTTGGAACACTAGGTCTATGAGACGTTAACACAAGTTCCACCAAATAGCAAGATAGTCTTCGGTCAAACAAGTTGAGAAATTTTGACTACGTCCCCACTGGAGATACAAAATGTGCATCAATATACCGAAGGCTGCAAAAAAATTGAACTCTGCTCTCCCAGAGCTATTTGGCTATAAGATTGTTTTACTTAGTAATACCCATTAACATCTTGAGTACCTCTTATTCGTCCACATACATTACAGTTTGGAAAATGCTGTTCTTAGAGAAGTTTCAATGCCAAAAGTTCTCTTAAATATCCCATTCTTTATTAAATTAGAGGTTTCCAGGAAGGGGGGTTAAAATAAGCAATCAGTCTTCTAGTGCACTCATCCAGTAAAGCTCCATTTCCAAGATTAATTCAGAAAAGAAAGTTTTTCTTGTTTTCCATTAGATTGGATAGATCTCATGGAAAATCCCTTGAAAATGTTGAGGTTGATGCTTCTTCTCCCTCCCTGCTGATCTTTTTCTTTTCTTTGTAAAGAATGAGTCTGGGTGTGATTTTGTAACTGTTATAGTTTGTATTTGATGGGACCCTATAGAAACCTACTCACCAAGAGACAGAGTAATTAATAGCCAGTAGTTTTAGCCGTAATCATAGAAAAATCCTTTCCTCTCCTTCAGTCTTCCCATTGTTCTGTGATTGTGAGGCTTGTCTTTATTTTTTTATTTTTATTTACTTTTTAAAGATTTTATGTATTTATTTGATAGTGGGGTAGGGGGTGGGAGAGAGAGAGAGAGAGAGAGAGAGAGAGAGAACACAAGCAGGTGGAGCTGCAGGCAGAAGGAGATACNGGTGGGGTAGGGGGTGGGAGAGAGAGAGAGAGAGAGAGAGAGAACACAAGCAGGTGGAGCTGCAGGCAGAAGGAGATACAGGTTCCCTGCTGAGCAAGGAGCCCAATGTGGGACTCGATCCCAAGACACTGGGATCATGACTGGAGCCAAAGGCAGACGCTTAATGCTGAGCCACACAGGTGCCCCGTGATCCGTATCTTTAAAAGACTGTTTCTAGGGCGCCTGGGTGGCTCAGTGGGTTACAGCCTCTGCCTTCGGCTCAGGTCATGATCTCAGGGTCCTGGGATCGAGTCCCACATCGGGCTCTCTGCTCAGCAGAGAGCCTGCTTCCTCCTCTCTCTCTGCCTGCCTCTCTGCCTACTTGTGATCTCTCTCTGTCAAATAAATAAATAAAATCTTTAAAAAAAATAAAAAATAAAAGACTGTTTCTAAAAAGTGCTAAGATTGTGTTTTCTTTCTGTAAGCTCTCCAAAGCATCCTTTTTTTCCCTACCCACAAAATAGTCAGGAAGATACTAGACAATGGGATCAACTCCCCTCAACATATGTTTTATTTTATTCCTCCTCTCAGAGGCCTTTTATGTCAACTTTCTTCTCCTCTTATCACTGATTTCCTCTGCATCTCTTCAGATTTATTCAGTTCATAGGATGTGATTTTACCTATGATGACACAGAGCTTTGGAGCTGACCTCATTCCATGCATCTGTGTATTTTTTCTGCCAACTTGAATTTAAAGTTTATCAGAGGTAGGGACAATATACTTCAATCTTTCATATTGTCTTCAAAATCTCACATGCAGTGCTCTGTACAGAGTTGACGTTTATGTATTTGAGTGGATTTAAGAATACTTTATATGAAGTGAATGTGGGTTTAATGTCTATGTGCCTAGAACATGAATGTTGGGAGTCCAACTGACCTGAGTCAAATCTCAGGCCAAAGAAGCATGGATCATCTGTGTGTTCTTGATCAAGTTATTTATCTTCTCTGAGATTCCATTTTCTTTCTTTTTTTTTCTTAAAGATTTTATTTATTTATTTTAGAAGGAGAGAGAGAGACAGCATGTGAACAGGGGGAAGAGCAGAGGGGAAAGAATTTCAATCACACCCTGCACTGACCGTGGACACTGGCTCAGGGCTCGATCTCACAACCCTGAAATCATGACCTGAGCCTAAACTAAGAGTTGGGTGCTTAATCAACTGAGCCACCCAGGTGCCCCTGAGATTCCATTTTCTCCTATGTAATGGAGATATTACATTTTTTTTCAAGGACTACATGAGGAGAGTCATCAATGGTTTATGTTCCAACGTCCTACAGCTCTGGGTTTGAATCTCATCTCTGTATTGCTCCATCATCTTGAGCAAGTTAGTTAACCTCTTTCAGGCTCATTTCCCTCATCTGTGAATTGGGGTCTATCACAGTATTTATCTCATGAAATAGTTTGAATTAAATGGATTCAATGAAATAATGCATGTAAACTTAGAATGAGACTTTATACCTAGTAAGAATTCAATTAATGGCAACTATTACTTTAGAAATGTGCCTAGTATACCCAACACCAGTGGGCTGCATTGGCAGACACTCTCTAGACCTATTAGAGGATAAAGGAAATTATTGTGTAACT
The DNA here is from genome assembly GCA_002007465.1 of Ailurus styani. Classification (NCBI taxonomy): domain Eukaryota; kingdom Metazoa; phylum Chordata; class Mammalia; order Carnivora; family Ailuridae; genus Ailurus; species Ailurus styani. The sequence goes on from LNAC01000968.1 coordinate 214,123, forward strand.
TTCTCATATGAATGACGTTCTGACTCTTTTAGCTATCTGAAATGGCACCAAATTCTTCTGAAGAAAAGGCTTTCTTGGAAGGATCATGAACATCTGGATTAAAAAGAGCTTACATTCTCAAAGTGTAGTGGGTTGGAGATATTTTATATTGAACATAGCATAGCCATCTTGTGATTTGATTTCCTCAGGATATGAATCAGAGAGAAAAAACTGAATTTTTGTCCCTGAAAAAAAAGGGGAGGACAGGCGGAAGATTTTTCACTGGTAAGGCAATTTACACACTTGTCCCTTTCATAGTTAGTCATGGGCTATGATACATTTCATAGCAATGTCTATGAGTTTCCAAATCTGGAACAAGACTTATCAGCCAAATAAGGGATAAAGAAGAAAACAGACTTTTAATCCACCTAGTTATCCATTCACAGAATTCTAGAAGTGGAGCTTCAGAAAAATGACTGTGCTAGCACCCCATGTGTATTTGTATCTTTAAACCCTTTGAGAGAGAATTAGCTAATCAGTTTCCAAATACCTTTAGCAGAACAGCAGAAGAATTCCATTGCCAGCCCTACTATTCTATAAAAAGTTCTTTCTTCTTAATCTTTTCCCCAAACCATGTTTCTTTTCTGCTATAACTTGAAGCTAACTCTTCTTTTCTTGCTTTCATATTGGCTGACCTAAGTTTATCTTAAAGTAATATTGTAAACTTTTTAAAAAGTTACTCGAGCTTATCCCTTAGTCTTTTTGTTTTTCGAATCAAGCAAATTCATTTAAAAAGCTCCCTTAAGTCCAATTTTTGCATACATCAGGTCATTTGAGGTTACTATTCTGAGGGTGTTCCCCAGATATTCTAATAATAGAATAAAAAACACCAACACTTTGTTATATTCACTTGGGAATCCAGGACCTATTGCCACTCAGAATTCATTATAGGTGTTTAAATAAAATGTCAACTGAATAGATAAATATGATCTCATTATCAGGCTTCTTACACTTTTTGAAAAGCTTTTAACTTTCTCAAAAAAATCCTGTCTGAGGTTCTCTTATTTTCTCTGTTCCCCCATCCCCAAATCTTCTTTCCTCCATCTGCAAATCTTACCTTTAGTTGTAAACACAATAAATGGCAAAATGGAGGTCTGAGCTTCCATCTCCAAATCACATGAGTTTATCGACTTAATCTGAGCATTTGTTTATCAAAGCAGAGGTACTAGGGTTTTGAACAATATAGACCCTCAAACTTAAGCTCATACTCAGAAAATGAAGACAATAATGGAAAGAATGCATATCTGTTCTAACAGATCTTTGTCTGGAACATCTGAACATCATGATATTTTTTAATTGCAGAATGTGATTTGTTCGTAGAGAGCTTTTAGTCTTCTCTGACCATGAGCTCCAGTTTTCACTTCCTTTCTGCAAGCTTATCGGGTTTGTTTTTTTTTTCACGTGGCATCTCTGCATTTTGTTCTGGGTAGGAAGTATTAACAAGACATGACAGGACACTTTTAAGCTCTTCATCACCAAGATGTCTCATGGCACCTCAACTGAGTGTTGCATGACCAGTGTGAGGACCTTGGGACACCTCGTGATGAAAAACTTGNCACGTGGCATCTCTGCATTTTGTTCTGGGTAGGAAGTATTAACAAGAAATGACAGGACACTTTTAAGCTCTTCATCACCAAGATGTCTCATGGCGCCTCAACTGAGTGTTGCATGACCAGTGTGAGGACCTTGGGACACCTCGTGATGAAAAACTTGCTGCTTCTACAGGTGTGCATGCATGTGTGTGTGTGTGTGTGTGTGTGTGTGTGCTGAAATCAGCCATCTTTACCATGCATTTCATTGACTTTTCTAGAACTTACAAAGGTGGATATTATAGGGTATTAAATATGATCAGGGAGACAGGGTCTTTTGTATTGAGCTCTTCAAAGGCAGGATCTGTGTCAGAAATTTTTATATCCCCATCTCCTAATCCATGTCCTGGCACAGAGCAGGTACTTCATACACAGTTCTTAACCTGAACTGACAGTTACAAGAAAATCCAAAAAATCTGAAACTCAGTCTAGACTTTGTCCATAATAATATGTCCTCAGATAGGTCACTGAGCTTGTTACATCCTCTGTAAAATGGGATTTCTGTCTACTTTTGAAAGACCTATGGGAATGTGAGAGTTCCAGGAAATTGGGCCTTACACAATATTTGTGTTAAACTTCACAGACCAGGTGGAGTTTAATCCTTAAGTAAATAACTTACAAACTGATGGCCCTTGTGTGACTACTCAAAGCAAAGGGACTCTTGGTGACCTACTTGGGGATGAGTATTTTAAATGAGTATGTCATTTTTGGATAAATTCTTAACTACCCTCTGTATCTGTTTTTCCCCTTAATTCACATTCCATTTGGATCATCTTTATTATTGGAATGGAATTGTCAACTTGAAGATATGCTGAGAAGTGGTTTGCTACAATTTGGGTTCATAAATCTTAACAGGAAGAGCCAGGAATCCAGTGGCTCAGAACATTGTGAAATCATTAAATCAGGTTTCTGGAATATGTGAACAGCCTACTACTTTCTTATTAATCTGAGGCAGAATGCCCAGAAAGAGTATTTCATAAAGGTTAGTGCAAGAGGAAAGTCCACTGACTCATTGTTGGGTGGTGGATGACCTAGGAATTTATTGCATTTATCAATGAAGGAGATCTTGTATTCTAATGTTCTCTTACTAGGGAAGTCATCATGAACTTGCAAAGGAACAATTCTGATGATTTCTCTCACTTTGTCTTCTCAGTGGTTCTCAAACTTGAGTAGGCATTATCATCATTTGGAGGACTTATTCTCTCTTTTTTAAAGATTTTATTTATTTATTTTAGAGAGAGCGTGTGAACAGGGGGAGGAGCAGATGGTGAGGGAGAAGGAGGAGGAAAGAAGCTCAGGCAGACTCCTTCCTGAGTGCGGAGCCCAACCCAGGGCTCCATCTTACGACCCTGAGATCATGACCTGAGCCAAAACCAAGAGTTGGACACTTAGCCATCCGAGCCACCCAGACACCCCTAACCTCCTAGGGGACTTATTAAATCACAGATAGCTGGATACTCCCCTCAGAGTTTCTGAATAAGTAGAGCTTGGGTGGTGGGTTTCCACAATTTGCAATTCTAACACGTTCCCAGGTGGTGCTGATGATGAAGGTCCAGGGACCACGTGCTGAGAGCACTGTGCTACCTAAAGATTGTTCAGACTGGTAAAAATAAATATTCCTTGGACTGCTGCTCTTTTCTGAGACTACTTTCATAAAATGGGACTTAGATAACCACCAATGGCACAAGCCACCGGCAGACTAAATAGGTCAGAGTGTCTGTATAGAACTACGATAAATCCTGGAGAAAGAAACCCAGAATTGTGTTGTGGTGTTGTTGCTGTTTCATGTTGAACGTTCAGCTCCTTCATGACTTCGTAGAACACATTATCGTGCTCTTTTCCAAACTTCTTCCTGAGTCATCTGAAAATACATTACCTGAATCTTTAAAAGCAAAAGAGGGACGATATGTCTGCATTTCCCCCCATATTGTCATATTGGGTTCCATACTCTTTCCCAACAAATGGACCATGAATCCCAGTGACCTCTCCTCTTGCTTTGTGATCTAATTAGATACTAGACAATAATCCTCTATCAAGTTGTTTTAAGTTGCATACTTATTTCAGAGAGGCACAAGGTCATCCATTCAGATTATTTTCCTGGAGTCTCTTTCATTCAATTTACTTCAATGCAATTCAACGCCTACTGACAGACTATATGCCAAGCACTCTTCTGGGTGCCTAGGAACAGGCATGACCAAGACCACCACAGCTTCCTGCCCTTGCAGAGCCTGTAGTCTAGCAGAGACAGACAGACAGTAAACATAATACATAAATCAGTGCATTATATGACTGGTAGTAGACCCTATGGAAAAGAGGAAATGAAAACAGGGCAATGGGGTTTAGGACTTCAGGGGCTATCAGGAGACGGCTGTGTGTACACTGGAACAAAGATCCCCCAGGTGACAGTACAAGCATGAATACATCTGGGGAACAGTGTCATAGACAAAGATAATTGCCGATGCAAAGGCCAAAAGGCAGGAGCTTGCCTGACATACTTACAGAATAGCAAAGAGGCCAGTGGGGCTGAAGCAAAATGTGTGAAGGGAAAGTAGTAGTAGATCTGAGAGGTAACAGAAGCAAAGCCAAGACCATATAAGCAAGGCTTTATAGGTCACTGGAAAAGATGTTGGCTTTCATCTGATTGAAAGGGGAATCACTGCAAGGTATTGACTTTCAAAGAAGGATCTGTCTGAATGTTGTATTTAGAATAGACTGAGCAAGGCAAGGATAGATGCTAAGATAATGAGACAATGCCCGTAACCCAAGCAGAGATAATGCGGCTTGGGCCATGGATTGGTCAGTAGAGGTGATGTATAGTTCAATTCTGTATATATTTCTGAAAGTAAAGTTCAAGAGGACTTCATGACAGATTGAATGTGGAATGTTAGAAAGGAATCAAGGTTTTGGCCTAAGGGATAAGGTAGATGAAATTGCTATCAGTTGAGATGTAAAAGGCTGCAAGAACAGGCCTGTGGGGAATACTGGGATTTGGGTTTTGGACGTAGTGAGTTTGCCACATAAGAATGGTTGTCGATCATGTGTATGTGGGGCTTATGAGAATATATTGAGTACATCTGCACTACAGGAGGGGTTGTGCCCATGTTGGTATTAAAAGCTGTGAGGCTCAATGAGGTTATCAGTGAATGGGTATGGATAAAGTAGTGAAGGCCAGGACTCAAGCCTGGGGGTGTCCAACATTAAGGGATCAAAAAGGAAAAAAAGGAATCACAAGGAGAAATGGAGAAAGAATGGCCATCAAAGTAGGAGGAAGAGTAGGGGGCGTAATATCTTAAAAACCAAGAGTAGCCCTGATGATTCACAGACCTATACCCCTGGGGCAAGTTAAAAAAAAAATAGGAGGAAGTATATCAGGTAGAGGAGAGTGAAAAACAGTGTTGAATGCTGATAATCCATTAAGTAAGATGAAGACTGAAAATCTACCATTGAATTTCACAACTAGAGATTATCAGTGACCTTAATGAGAGCATATCTGGTACAGTGGTAATGGTGAAAGCCTGGTCTAAAAGACAGAATGCTAGAAGAAGACTTGGAAATAGTGAGGCAAGTTGGCTCTTGAAGTTCCTGCCAAGGGAAGCGGGGAAATGGAGTAGAAACAGGTGGAGACAGGGAGGTCAAGCTGAGGGTCTGGTGGTGGTGGTGGTGGTGTTTGTGTTGGTTTGGAGTTGGGAGAAATAACAATATGGTTGTGCACTGCTGGAAATGATCCAGTAGACAGGGACAGTTGAATGCTTCAGGAAAGATAGGAAGAATTCCTTGAGCAATTTTGTCCGGCTGGTAAATGGCCATAACATCTAGTATCCAAGCAAAAGATCTGGCCTCAGATCAGAAATCTGACACCGATTCCTCGGGTCAGAAATCAGACCCTTTCATCCATGGGAATGGGCATGTTGAGGGGTACTAATGCTGGTGGGAGAGGGAGATGGAGTGTTGAGACCTGGGCATGTTGAGGGGTACTGATGCTGGTGGGAGAGGGAGATGGAGTGTTGAGACCTGGGCATGTTGAGGGGTACTGATGCTGGTGGGAGAGGGAGATGGAGTGTTGAGACCTGGGCATGTTGAGGGGTACTGATGCTGGTGGGAGAGGGAGATGGAGTGTTGAGACCTGGGCATGTTGAGGGGTACTGATGCTGGTGGGAGAGGGAGATGGAGTGTTGAGACCTGGGCATGTTGAGGGGTACTGATGCTGGTGGGAGAGGGAGATGGAGTGTTGAGACCTGGGCATGTTGAGGGGTACTGATGCTGGTGGGAGAGGGAGATGGAGTGTTGAGACCTGGGCATGTTGAGGGGTACTGATGCTGGTGGGAGAGGGAGATGGAGTGTTGAGACCTGGGCATGTTGAGGGGTACTGATGCTGGTGGGAGAGGGAGATGGAGTGTTGAGACCTGGGCATGTTGAGGGGTACTGATGCTGGTGGGAGAGGGAGATGGAGTGTTGAGACCTGGGCATGTTGAGGGGTACTGATGCTGGTGGGAGAGGGAGATGGAGTGTTGAGACCTGGGCATGTTGAGGGGTACTGATGCTGGTGGGAGAGGGAGATGGAGTGTTGAGACCTGGGCATGTTGAGGGGTACTGATGCTGGTGGGAGAGGGAGATGGAGTGTTGAGACCCCGTGCAAAATCCCTTTTGACTGTCTCTGTTTTCTCCGGGAAGTAAGAAGCAACATTATCTCATAAAATATCGAAAATTATTCAAAAGAAAATAAAGCCCAAATATATGCCTCTACAAATATTTATTCAAAAAATGAAACAAAGCCAAACACAATATAAGAAGTATGCAATAAAGGTTTCATTTTAGGAGTTTTCCTAAACGAACTGAATTAACTGCGGTTTGAAAATAGAGATGTAATGCCTGTTCTACTAGGGAGCCCTTCTTTTCCTGGTAAGTGTCTCAGTATCAAGCAGGCATTCTTCATTGCTCCACTAATCTTCAAAATTGTTCAACATTAGGGGTATTTGTATAGAACGTCTTTATTTGCCAATTCAGTGTGCATGGACGTCCATAATATTTTTTCGATGGTGAATGTGGGTGGAGTGATTTCCATGGGAATTCTTCTGCCATGAAGAATTCATGCTCTTCATTTCAACAAGGTGGCTGTCCTCTACCGTCTTGTTACTGTTGTCATTTGGCACTTTGAAGACATTGGCCACAGTTCGTAAACAGATATTAATAGGACTTTGGGCGGTTCTTATTTAAGATAAAGTCCCAAACTTAATCAGAGATAGGAAGCACACATATGATTAAAGAGAGAGAGATAGTAGACCCTTTTATCTAATTATGTTTCCTCTCTGGGGTTAATAAATAAATATATATGTATATATATAAAACTTTCTGGAGGATTGAAATTATATCTTAGTGCTTTGCTTGAACCAAATTTACAAAACTCAATTCAGAANAGGAAGCACACATATGATTAAAGAGAGAGAGATAGTAGACCCTTTTATCTAATTATGTTTTCTCTCTGGGGTTAATAAATAAATATATATGTATATATATAAAACTTTATATATATATAAACTTTATATATATACACACACACACATATATATATACATATATATATACATACATATATATATGTATATATATAAAACTTTCTGGAGGATTGAAATTATATCTTAGTGCTTTGCTTGAACCAAATTTACAAAACTCAATTCAGAAGGCATTGCATAAATGTTTTGCCATGATAATAGGACATGTCCAAAAAATACGTAGTGGGGTTCTTCATATTGGTGAACCCGGTTTGTTTGAAACAAAACAAGAATAGCCATAGCATTAAACTCATAGGGTTATGGAGGAAATGAAATGAGATTGCCCATGTAGAGTGCTTCTTGCAGCACATTGTTCATGGTGTCTAATAAATTATGTAGTAGGTATAAGGTGATGCGGTCCCTTAAGAAAGTTACAATAAAATTGTCAAAATTAGGGGAATATTCCTAGTTAGCTGTGTATCTTTTGGCAGGGGGAGGTGGTGGCATAAGGTTGTGTTACTTTGTTGAGCTTCACGTTTCTTTATTGAAGACTGGTGTTTAGCAGTGGAACTGTATAAGGACTGACACGAGAAACAATCAGTCAGCACTATGTGCAAGGCACTATAGTAAGCACCTGAAATATACAGTTTATTTGGTCCTTATGATAGACCCACACAGTTAAGTTGTATTAATTATGTAGATGAGGAACTCGAACTGGGGAGACACGAAGTGCTACAATAGGCAAGCTCTGCAAATTGCTAAGTAAATTAAAATACCAAGCTGCCCATGAAAGAGCAAAGTCCTCACCAAGATCACGATATGATCACGATTGTCTTCTTTCTACTACTATTCTACCATTGAATCGCTCATCTAAATCCAACTCAAATTCAAGTGCTTGCTGCTGGCTTGGTCAGAATCAAGGAGTCCGCGTACTTTACATTATGGGATTCAGTTTACAGTTCTGAACATGTATGTAGAAAGGGCTTACGCTTTGGTATTAACAGAGATTGAAGACGATAGGAAAAATCTCACCTTTTGTCCCATGAGAGAAAAAGCTCTTCCCATTCCTGAAAGCTGTAATATAGTTTCTTTAGAACCTGGCTGTGTTTCAAACAAGTATTGTTCTGGTTGATGAAAAAAAGAACGTTCCCTCTCTCTTCGTACAGGAATGCCAAAATGAAAAAACAAAAAAGCAACAACAAAAAAGAAAACCCAACCTAATTTTTAAGATTTTCTATTCAGAACAAAGGAAAATCAAGAACAATAACTTTCTTTTTTTAAGAAGAAAACCAAATGGTAGTAGCTTGGTTTTAACAGCTTTGGGGAGAATTCTAAAGATGTAACACTCCCTTCATTCATGGTAATCAGTTGTTTAACACTGAGAAGCTCCATTTATGAATGAAGGAGAACAGTTTGGCTGGCAGAACAACTTACAAATATAATATTTAGCTCATGAATATTATGTAAATTCAATAAATTCATTAAATAATGAATATATACAACATAACATTTTACACTTGAATTTGTTCCAGAACAAAAAAGAACTCAATGCAAGCATTTTGAAAAAAAGTTAATATAGAAATATTAACTCTCTACTTCTCAACCCTTTAACATTTTTTTCTTAAGGTGTGAAAATGTAAACTCTCCACTCTATCTATAGTTGGCCACCTAAAATAGGAAAAATGATGCCAGAACATCAAAATGGGTTTGTTGGGTTTTTTTTCCCCTTTCTATAACCTAGGTGGGAGATGGGAAGTTCTCATTTGGGGAGGGAGAATGGCCTGGGTTTCCGTCCTGAGTTTAGTATGAGAGTAACTACGTATAACCATATGACGGATTTATACTTTCAATAGGAAAATAAAATGCTCATTCATGTCTACAAAGACCAACTGAGAACAGCTGAGAACAGGAGAGGATGTTGTTAATTGAAGCACAGAGCTTAATGGCTCAAAGGGTTGATAAAGATAGAAATTACTTGCTAAGAGGAACTGTGACTTTCTTTTTCTCCAAAGAATCTGAAAATCTGCTTAGCCTGCTTCTCTGATAACCTAGGGGCTCTTCCCGGGGGGGAGACAGGCGTCTGCACCGCTGATTCTTTTGAGCACGCCAGGGTCCCACGAAAGACTTCCCTCCTCCCCAACCCCATGTCAGGACTGGCCTCCAGGACGTATACCTTCTCTACGTTATGCCACACGTGAAAGCTTGCTTGGCCGTTCTCATGCCCGAGGGCCGGCTCTCTTGTCCCCTTGGCTGATTGCAGAAGGCCTGAAATCCCTCGAGAAATGGGAAGAGGGCAGGGGCCCAGCCCGTCTTCCTCAGCTTTCATCCACTTCATCTGAGTCCTCTGTGACTCATCCCGGAGTGCTCCACCCCCAAGCAACGTCCACCACATCCCAGCCCCCAAGATTCACGGTCAAACATTTTCTTTAGCGGTGTCATCTTGTCCGGAGACCACACGGAGTGCTGATTTTATTCGGGTTCTTTCACCCAACTCCTTGAATTGTTTTGACGAGCGCCCTGTCCCCCTCTGTGCTCCGTGGCGTTCTGTGAACACCTCATCCTGCCTTACCTTCCTTGTTTCTTCTTTTGGAAGTCCTCCTTTTGTTTAGTTGAGAGCAAGTCCTCTTTTTTTCCCCCCAACAGACTTGTCTTGGAAAAGATGGAGAAGAGCCAGGAAACTTGGCGTCCTCGCTTCTCCTCACGTGAGTGTCATTTATATCTCTGACGATTGCAGCTGTCATTCATATGCCCTGCGTTTCTCCAGGTTTCTGTGGAGGGACCGCCTTGTTTGATCTTTGCGACGCCGGGACTCTTTTAGAATTACCCATGGAAAGACTTGAGGACACTTCCGTGGTTCCTGTAAAATTCATCTTTGGGATAATTTTACGGTGTGTGTTTTCCCCCTTGAATGTTTAAGAGAGCTGGATTTCTGTCTCTTCGCGGAGCTTTCTAGCAGCTGTGTCTCATTTGCTTTGCAAGGGCATTGGAAGAAATTGCTATTTTGGAAGCTTCTCAACATATGGGATAATTGTATAAAGCGCTTCACAGTTTGCATAGCGTGTTCCCATTATTTTACCCAGTTCATTTCTCAAAGCCCAGGCCATGTTGATTATATTTTTCAGAGAGAGAGAAATAAAGGTACTGAAGAAGTAACAGAAGCTTGGCAGGTCGATTTAGCTCACTCTGGAATTAATCAACAGATTAAAATCTCTTCTTTCATCCCTTAATACCTATGATCAGAAAGCCTCAGGCTTTGAGGTACCTGGTGGCTCAGTTAAGCATCCAACTCTTGATTCTGGCTCAGGTCATGATCTCAGGGTTGTGAGATCGAGCCTCCGGTCAGGCTCTGCACTCCGTGCGGAGTCTGCTTGTCTCCCTCTCTCTGTACCTCCCCCTCCTCACTCTCTCTTTCTCAGGCAAATAAATGCAATCTTAAAAAAAAAAAAAAAAAAAGGCCAGGATGCCTGGGTGGCTCAGTCTATTGAGCATCTGACTCTTGATTTTGGCTCGGGTCATGATCTTAGGGTCCTGGGATTGAGCCCCATGTCAGACTCTGCGTTCAGTGAGGAGTCTGCTTGTCTCTCTCCTGCTGCTCCTCCCCCCACTCAAGAACTCTCTATCTAGAATAAATTTTAAAAACCTTTAAAAATCCCTCACGCCCTTCGACCTAAATAGGTAGACAGACATACTTTCTGTGCATCTGCAGACCATGTAGCCAGGCTAGTGTTACGTCTGCCCTAGCCAAGAGCTATCTGAGGGACTGAATATTGGCAACTGGGCTGTTTAGCTCTGGTATTAAAAGTGATAAGTGGATGTATCAAAGCACCAGATTTGGGGTCAGACTGCCTGGGTGTAAATCCGACTTCCAACCTTTATCAGCTGTGTGATATTGGATGAGTCACTTAAACTTCCTCAGACTCATTTTTCTTATCTGTCAAATGGGGACATTCATTACTACCGCAAGGAATTAGCATGAGGCTGAACTGACCGCATCCATGCAAGGCTCTAAGCACAGTGCCAGTGCCCAGCACACAGAGTGAGCCCTCAGTAAGTGGTAGCTAGTACCATGTTGTGGTTCCAGAGGGGGCTATGGGGTCATTCTTTCCTAAGGTTCATTGAAGCTGATTTGTCTCATGAAATTACACAGATGGCCCAGTCAGGACTGGAGACAGTTGGGGTCCTAAGAGGAGGCTTATGGGGCAGACAGAAGTTACACTAGTATTTGCTCTGCCCTTAAGAGTTATGATATTTATAACTTGTGTCTCTCTGTTATTCTCTTCAAGACACAAATGGTGATGTTGCTCCTCTTGAATAATGTGGGAAATTCACAAAGGGCCCAGTACACTGGTACCCACAGCATCTCAACCTAGGACGTTTGGGATGGTAGTGCACAAGAAAAGGCAAAAGATGACCTTGGTTTTCTTACCATTCCAGGTGAGAGTAAGATATAGAGGAGACAGCAAAGATGTGCCTAGTTGTGAATGTGTTCTTGCTGGAGTAGAGAGGACTGAGTCCTGCATCTCTGCAGTTGACTGGGTAGACTGAGCAAAGCACTTTGCTGTTCTGTGCCTCAGTTTCCCCAATTACAAATGATAACTATAACACCCACAGAATGACCAATCAGTACCCTATTTTCAGGGGCTTTCCCATGGCGAGTGCCATGTCCTGGGAAGCTCTTTAAGTCCACGAAAACTGGGATGGTTCATGCCCTAAATACTTGCCTCTCAGTTCATCATGTTCACCATAAGAACAGCAGATATAAAGGTGCTTTGACATTTCATGAACAGAAGAGCATAATCAACTCAATTCTGAACACCTGGGGTCCTGAAATAGTGCTTTGGGTTACTGAAAGAAAAACATGGCAATAATGCAGTGTACCATTTCTCAAGTAAGAATACCACACTTTCTTTCTTGGTGCATCATTTTATAAACTGCTTCGATATATGTAATGTGACCGGCAATGTCCATTAATGGGTATATTACGCTTTCTGTCACTCTGGTATGTTTAAACCCATGTAACTGAAGGCACACACAAGCATACTCAAATGAAACAGTTAAGACAAGTACTTTCAAGTCATGACAAAGATAATTTGCATTGGAAAGACCTCATTTGAAACATTTTTACTTGCTGAAAAGTTCTGTTTGCACTGAAGGCATATTTTTTTTTCTGAAGGCATATTTTTGAAATACATTGATTAGTGATTTGTCTTAGAAAATTTCAAAGGAAAACAAGAGTCTTGGGAAAATGATGTAACTGACCATCTATCTGATATCTGCAAAATAAACACACACCAAAGGAGAACACTCCATTGCTAGGAATTAACCTGAGGCAATATCTGTGTTCAATAGATGTGAGAAAATATTACCCGACGTGCACATAGGGGAATTAGAACAGTTTCCAAAAAGCGATTCATTTAGTTTTCTTTCATATTATATAGATTGCACTTGAGTGGAACTTCAAAATGTACAAGCATGCATTTGCTTGAAAATTCAAATTTTTTCATTGACTTTTGTGTTTTACCTAGAGGCATCCATCCAGAATTCAAGCCAGTGTAAGACCTAGAAATGCCAAAGTGAGGCTTCTCGTAGACATGCATAACAAGATAACTAATACATAAATAGTACAAGTTAGTAAAGGCATAAAAACGAGCAAGTCTGGTCCAACTCAGTTGCTTCTATTAAAAAAAGAGAAGTGATAATTAGACTTTTAAAATATAACACTTTTTTTCCTGCTTGCCTTAAAATGGGACATGTGACCCTCTGAGAAAAACCTTCAGATACTCGAAGACCCTGAATGCATCGCTCGCTTTTTCTTTATTCCTGAGGACTTAACTGCAGCCTTGGGTGCAAGGCAGGCACTCAGTAAAACCTTGTTAACTTACACTGAATGTTCTATGTCCTAATTCAGAATAACATAAGGAAACTAGAGTGAAAAGGACATGGTCCACCATGCCACATTCAACTTTTCCCCAAGGAATGAACTACTTTACCTCTCAGACAGAAGCAAAGAACTCATTCAAAAGCAGGGCTGAAGGCTGTTGGAGTTATTGTTGTTTACATTGGCCCTGGACAGAGGAGTAATTATGTTAGCTTCAAAGGCCTTTTCTTCTACCTCCCATCATGGCAGGCGAGGGCAGGAAGAAGCCTTCATTCCACTCCTCCATTTCACAAATGGAAACCCAGAGGAGGGACCTGTTTGCCTAGGGTCACAGATTCAAACCTTCCCAAGATAGTTCTTAATCTGAATTTAATTTTTTCACATCTCGCCAAATAGAGCTGGAGGTAATTTTATGGGCTTTTTTTTTTTTTTTAAGTTCAGGAGACGCGCTCTGCCCTAGGTCCTGCCCTCCTATGCATTGTTCCAACCTGCCATCCCAACCCCACTACTCTTTAAACTACTCTGCTTCCTTCTGTCACTTTCAAATGGCATTTTCTTTGTCTTCCGACAATACATTTTAACCTCCCCTCCAAGGTCTTAGACTAAAGGAATCTTCTAGATTACCCAAGTGCTGTATAAATATGAGGGCCACTCCCGCACTTCTTCCTTGGCCCATGGCCTCTGATACAGTGATGCGTAGCTCCGACCTTCTACTGATTTCTTTCAGGCTTTGGTAAGGTCGAGTCAAGCCTTTGCTTTATGGTTATTTTAGCTGATGATGAGAGCGAGCCGAAACTCGCGAGGATAGACAGAAGCTGGAGCAAACTGAGGTCAGGGCTTGAAGAGAACCTCCAAGAAGACAGATTGCCTGTGGCTCTTGGAGCATCCTTCCCCCAACAGTAGTGATGCGGCCTGAAAGTAGAAAAATGACAGTCTCTTATGAGGGGCGCGTGAGGGCACAAAGATTTTTCAAAACTCGGCCCCACAGAGAGGAAATCTGGTTGATGTTTATTCAGCCCCTTCCTTTTAAGTCTTGATTACCCTTGGCTCAGTTGGTGCTGAAACTTATGCACGAGCGACAGGTGATTCTTATGTAAGAATGGAATCTCGGGTGTGATAAATTTGGTCTTGAGAAAGCTCAGCTCAGTCGCTGCAGATGGCAGTGTCATGATGGCAGAGTTAGAGAGAGACATCCTGCCGGGCTGTGGGCTGTCTGTGAGATGGCTACTCGGTTCAGAACTGTCTGAGCCAATTCCTTGAGCCTCAAGGTCATGACTGAGGGGTCCAGCCCAGCTGCAGGATTGACATTCATTCTAGCAACATTCTTCCCTACTCCCTTGGACGCTGCTGCTGACTCATTCCTGCTCACAGGTCCAGCAAGAAATCAGGTTACAACCTGTGTTCTTTGTGAATATCTTTATAATTTGGGGTCTCACTGTATCGTAATTAGCCTCTGTTGGGGGTGAATTTTGTGCTTCTAAAGCATTGCTTAGACTATAGAATTTGCACAACCTGGTTGGTTTGGCCAAGGAGACATTTCTACCCACTCCATCCCCGTCAGGTCCTGCAACTTTCAGGGCACAGGCTTTTAGCCTTAGTTTTGAAGAGTCTGGAAATCCCCCAGAATGGCATATACACACAAAAACTGTGAACATATATAACCTCCTTTCTAGGGAAAGCATCTACAGTACTCATAAAATTGTTCTAGAGAAGTCCGAGATCCATCCAACAAGTTGTAAGAGTCACTGCTATCGGTGGAGGAAATATCCTGAAGTATCATTTATTCTCTTTCAACTAGGTGTCCCACTTTGAATTTTAGATTGAACTTGATCAGAGGTCAGAAACATAGGATAAGCTTTGGAGTCAGATAGACCCTTGATTTTGGCTTAGACCCTTGCTCTACATTTCCTCACTATGTGATTGATCTCAGACATGTCACTTCTCTGTGCTTCACATCTTTATTTAGATAATGGACAAAATAGCGCCTACCTCATACTGTTGTGGGAATTAAATGGGAAGATTCGTATAGATCTTGTGATATACCTGGCCTTTGTTTACTATTCAATAAACAGTGGCTAGTAGTGGTGGGAGTCACATAGAATTCGTATATCTGAAGCATGTGGGAAACATGAATCATTTTACTAGGCATTCTCTTGTCCGTTCCTGTTTTCCATTCTTTTTCTTTAAAGACCACCACAAACATGACTTACTTTGAAAACTATGGATGAGAATGGCTTTATGTGAGGACATTTATCATCCTGGTATTGTGTGCTGCTTTTCTGCTTGGCATTCGAGGTCAACAGTATCCAATCTCAGTCTCGTGTTTTAGAATCAATATTTCTGTAGCGAGTGTAAAATCATCCTAAGTGGATTTTTTTTGATTGTCCAAAAAAATTCTGAAGAGAGAACACACCAAGAGTGAAAAAGCTATGTTTATGAAACTATCGTGAAGGCTAAATGTGATATACTAGGAAAACATGCCAGCAGATTTCACTGTATACCCATGAGATCTATATCCTGACTGTGTTGATAGATACTATTCAAGGGAATGTGGAAAATTCCTTCTACATGTGCATTTCTGTTGGTCTAGCTCATTGCCTAATCCACAGAAGGTACTTAATACATATTTGTTGGATGGATGGATGCACATTATATTTTCATTATAACACAAATACCATATTATTTATATCATGCTTATGTTGTACCAGTAAGGAAAATGCAATCGTCCCTCATGCAATACTTTTATGAACATATTTCTGAAGCTCAGCTGACTGATAGGCCACTAGAAGAAAGTGCCTTCTACATCTGTTTTCTATGACAAAAAAGAATTTTAGAGAATATGGGTGTAAGGCTTTTGAGCGAGTGTTTATAAGTGTGTGTGAGTTGCCATTTAGTTCATTAGCTGTTGAGTTTTGCAATTACACCCATTCAGATAGAACAGTACTTTAGGAGCCCACAAGAATCTTGTGGGTGTGTCACCTTGTCTCCTTCTCTCCACCTTACCATTCATAAAAGAAATACTAAGCAAAAATCACAGTGACATTGTCTTGCCGGACTTAGGGCTGAGACCAAGTAAGGGCCCGCATGTTCTGCATGAAATCTCTAGAGCCTTTCCTCCCCGTGGGAAGACTCATCTGAGAAGTTAAGGGAAAGATAGCTGTGTGGCCAGAAGAGTTGCCTGCAGCAGCCCACTTCTTCATGAGGATCATTGAACCTGGAGTGTTGGCATCCAGAAGCAAGTGATCATGAGGGAGAACCATAGAAATGGGGAGGTCACGGGAGCAAAAGAGAATGAAACAAAGACATTATCCCCCAAGAGGACAGTCTTTCTTCTTTTCTTTATTGCAACTCAAAGCCCTGTATTTGCCTTTGATTACTCAGAACGGTATCTCAGGTGCGTTTTGCACATCGCCACATATCCAGCTCTTCAGTCATCCCTGTCTTACAAGAGCACATAAGCAAACACAAGGGATTGTTTCTTGCCTTGTATTTCTATTTGGGAATGAGAAAAAGTAATCAACATGTATTGGGCATCTACAGGTGCCAAGTAATTTTACTTACTCTCCAACTCAGCATGTTTTAGGTGGGAAAAATTGTGTATGCGCAAGTTAAGTAACTTATCCAGAGTGGCCTCCGATGTGATGAGACTAGATTTGAAACCCTTGGCTGTCAGCCCTTGCTTTTCTACATGGACCTCCTCAAGACAGATAGGAAATCCTGAGAGATAGAACAAAAAGACATGCTTGCTGATAAGAAGTATTCTGTTTGAGGATGTATTTTCTTACTTCCTTACACTCCTTTTCAG
Organism: Ailurus styani; assembly: GCA_002007465.1. NCBI lineage: Eukaryota > Metazoa > Chordata > Mammalia > Carnivora > Ailuridae > Ailurus > Ailurus styani. The sequence continues at coordinate 230,923 of LNAC01000968.1, forward strand.
TACAGACCGACACCGAGAGACAATCATTCGTATATCCACACTTGTAAGCCCATGTCCTCTTCCATTTTTCCTACTCAACAACAGCAAAGCTTCCATTTCACAGATGTGGAGATCGGGGTCTATGACTGTCCATCTGATATTAAGCAAACCAGGAGGCATCACAGGAGAAGTGCCTCTCTAAGTGCCAGATCAAAGAATTGTTGTGGCCAAATACCAGGGCACATTGGTTTTCCTCTTACCCGTCTTGACTTTGGAAGTAATTGCACTTGAGCTTGAATTCATTCTAGGTCAATATTATAACTCATTTCTGGATCTCTTTTTCAAGTAGCTTTGTTTAGTGTTTAAGTGTCTGTGCTTCTCTCTGGATAATTTCTCAAATGCCTTTCATCCTCATCCTCTATCACTGCCACTCTTCCCTACTGAGGTTGAATCCCTGGTACAAAATCATATATTGAAGGCCAGGTAAGTGTCAATAGCTGTCTCTGTGAAAACCAAGAGAAACACAAGCTTACCACTTCCCAGTATTTGTTAAAACATACTGAAACAACTCCTGGGTTGGTGTCAAGGTCAAGGAGGTCAGCCCACACTTGAGCTCAGGCCTTTGAGTTTGTCCAATGAGTCAGTCAGACGGGAATGTTGGGGTTTCTTGCCTGGATATGTGTCAATATTACTGTGCATAAAAGATGTCTATTTGTTATACCAGCTTTTGTCATCACACTAAACCATCAGTTTAAAGGGTGACTAATGTGCTGAGTATACTTATCTTTACAAGAAGTTCCTTGCTCGCAGGGGCAGATAAATTTTGTTGAATTTTTTTTTTGTCTTCTTGCCTTTCCTTGTCACTCCCTGATTATCCACTGTTTCCTTCATGCCTCCTCCGCACCCATACAAGAGGAAATATACTCTCTCTTTGCCGAGTGCCAATCCCAGCACACATGCAATTATTTCTGCACCATCTGTCTTTCCCCCTAGAGTAGACATTCCATGCACACCTGTTTTCCCTCCTCTGTATAATTCATCTGCAGGTCACTGGTGCCGTACAACGGCTGGCACAAACTAGGCCCTCAATAAATATTTGTGGAATGAATGCAAGATAGAATGAATAGAAAAGCATGTTAGTTTATTTTGCTGCATGTTTGGCTTCACTGAAACATTTAGATTTTTTTTCTTTTCTTTTGGGTGTCTGTCATTCATAGTGCCTCCTTGCCTTCTCCAGTCGATATTTATTGAGCATGTTTGATGTGTCAGGCACTCGAGTATATGCCAGCGTGAGTGAGACATGATCCCCACTGCCTTGGAAGGTCCAGAGTGGGTTGTATGGATCATATTGGTTCTGAGTCAGACAGCCATTTTTGGTGAATCACCAATCACCCTGGGTGGAGCCTGGAAGTGGCTGTGAGAGGATGTAGAGGAGGAAGACATAACCCTGATCTTGAGACTCTCACAGCTCATGGGGTAGTGAATGAATACATGCATGAAATATATAGAGATGTCCATCCTCTAAGTAGCAAGGTACGTTAGAAGTGGCTAAGGTATCTTGGAGAGGTAAAGCAATGACGTTTCCCCCCAGTATGAAACCTCCCTGATATTTTCATCTGGTATATAATTTATATTACAAATATTTCTTCTGTACCACTGTGTGCTCAACACTAAGCCAGGGCTGTGCACATGGCAGTGAAGAAGATAAGTGTGAGACTTGCTTCTAGGAAGGTGTAGGCCAAGACACAGGGGTCTGACTCCTACCCGAAAACGAGAGTGAATATGAGTGAGCAGGAGTGAGTGTAAGAGAGAGGAAGGGAAGGGAGGGGCTGGTAAGAAAAACAGAGACTTTCTTCTTCAGTTCCCTGAGTCTGGGTCCAAAGAATTGCAAAGATGATGGCTTCAAATTCAGGAATTTTAACTTTATCCCTTAGACATTTCTTCAAGAAAGAGCTTGGTATTGTTGAAGTGAGAGAAGGTGAGTTTAGTAGAAATACAAGAAATATCTAAATAACTCCAGCGATCTAGGCTATTGGAGAATTAGCCTATTTTCAGGTGTCTTGTTTCACTGTGAACTAAGACTTCCAATGAATTTTCATTTAGCCCCTCCATCCTACTAACCATACACTATCAACATTTATAAAAAAAATTTCAAGTCTCTTCCCACTTCTACGATGGCTAGAAGCATTAGATCTCGGGTTCATTTAGTGCATATTTTCTTGGTACGTATTATACGCCAGGCAGCATCCCAGGCCCTAGAATTCATCACCCTCAAGTCAGTGACCCTGTGCTGCCATTGGTAATACTGGTTTCCCTCTTATAAGATCTATTTCCAAGTGTCTCTGAAAGGATCTTTAGACTTCTTTTTTTTTTTTTTTTTTTTAA